>CM036141.1:18936903-19198205 GCA_002916485.2 Juglans nigra | reverse complement strand
GAGGACACCAATTGAGATCCTTGAGCTCTCAATAGCTTTGAGAAGTTCTTCTGAGATTTCTCCACCACTTGGAAGCTTGTCATCTATGTATGTGTGTATTTTCTTTCGATCCAAAGCTTGATGGAGATGGGCAGTGAAATTTTGACGAGTATCTTCGCCCCTAAAACTCAAGAATACATCATAAGTCCACCAACGTGTGAAGGAAGAACGGGAAGAGGAAGAAGCACGTTGAAAGGCCATCAGAGAAGTACTGTTTATCTATGACTGATTATCACTTAACCTGTAAAACAACTCTGCTTAATAAATTGAGTTAGAAGCCGCGTTGCATCATTTTAATATATTACGTAAAAGTTGAATATTTCACGCCCATTGAGATACGAGGGGTATCTTGGCATCTTCTTTGAGGAACATTTGATGCAGATAAATAATAAATAACACAAATGATCCTTAGCTTTTGGTAACTTCGAAGAAAGACTACGGAGTTTCTTGGCCGGCAACTTTCATTGAGATAAATAATAAAATACACGTGATACTCTTCTTGGCAACTTCGTATTATAATAGCCAAGAAAGACAAAAGTTTGCCATCAATATTGACCTTATTGAAACTTGAGCAATTATCGATCTAATAAATGAGCAAGCATGGCAGTTCACCCAGCCAGGAAGCATCACAGTAACCATCAAACTCTGCTCCGCAGAATAAAATAATTAAGAAAGAAAATGATGACTTCACAGACACCGTTTCACACGGTAACTCTCCAAGCTCTTGGCGCAGGCATGGTTCTCCACACTCTTTCAGAAAACAAAGGCAGACACTTTGACAATCGATAATTTCAGTCGATAGGGTTATGTTTTACGACAACCACAAAGATATATAACAACTGCATATCCAATAAATTTGTGTTTGGTCACGTCAAGTTACCTTCATTCATGAGCAGGACAAGGGTAAGTTACAGCTCTTTTGGTATCATCATGATTATCCAATCGCACAGATCAAAAGCAAAAATTCTTATAAAACAAACTGGAACCCACGAACTTAAAGAAGGAATCACTGCAAATGGTTTCAATACCAGAATTCTCGTGGGCATAGTATTCTAAACCACATTCTACAGACACGAGATTTCACAAATAAAGCATTCCTGTCACTGGTAACTATAACCCCTCCAAAACAAAGCACTCCCTGTACTAGTCAGCTCATCTTGAAACAGGGATATCACTCATCAGCTCCTTCATGGCCCGGCAAAATTAACAAAGGCTAAGATTCTGATTTTCAGTTCTATGGCAAAGATCGAGAATTAAGAGTCCTCAATTTTATTTTTTATTTTTGGTTAAAAACTTGAAATTCTAGTGTGCATCCTTATATGCCTCAGTCGCTAAAAGTGAAAGTCTTCAAATATACATCCCTCGCATAAGTTTTTGTAAAAAAATAGACTCCACTTTAAAAAACTGTAAAAAAATTTATTCTTTGTTAGTATAACCAACTTTTTTACAAAAGATTTTTACTAGATTTGTCTAATTAAGACTTGTATAATGCATATTTGATGATCATCTAGAACATGATCCAGCTTATTTCAATATTTTGGCAGAGAAAAATAGATGAGTCGATGTCTTCTTCAAAAGTAATTTTCAAAGAGAGAAACAAAATGATAATGTAATAAGTGATCCTTAATGTGCCAATAAACCAACTTTGAAATAAAACTTAGGCATTTGGGAGATTAGTACTCCTAAACTACCTGCCGCTTCCTGTTTTGCATTTCAGATTATGATATAACATCCATAATCCCGTTTTGGCTTTTTATTTTTTATTTTTTTATTTCTTTGATTGTGACATTTGATCTAACAATCTCCATTAAGCGTAAGAGCATTCTCAATTAGTTATTTAAAATCCATATTTTTGTAAAATTTGAAGGAAATAGCTTAATATAACCCATGCAACAGATTGTGTATTTTATAACTAATATCCAATTTGCTACGATCTCTACATCTATGGAACATTGTTCACACTTGTATAAATATTTAATTTATTTCTCTATCTACTATTTACTCTTTATTCATTTCTTTATCTACTTTCTACTTTTTACTTTATTTGAAATGAATAAAATATATTAAAAAGTATAATATTCAAATGATATAAAGAAAAATAGATAAGCTAATGTATAGTATATTATAAAACAATATGTAAAATAGAAAAAATGAGTTTTGATGATGTACTTTAAAGGATAAAAAATGCTACTTTACCCACTCAACTTGCCTCCTCATTTTGACACCTTATATATTTTAATTTTTTTTCTTTACTTAACAATTAAGAAAGTGACTATTAGGAGTTGTTTGGATTCGAAAATGAGTTGAGATGAGCTGTAAATAGTAGTGAGATTTGTGAGTTAAAGTTGATGAATGATAGTGAGATGAGTTGAGATGAGTGTATTGATATTTTTTTATACTTTTAAAAATATTTTAAAATGATAAAAAATATGAATAAAAAAATTGAAAAAAAATAAAATGTGATTTTGGCCTAGCGGTAAGTTTGAGTAGGCTACTCTGAGCGGCAATGATAGAATGAAGAATCCATTGAAAGTGCTCTAATGGTAATTATTAAATAGTGAATGTACTTTCCTATTACAGTAGGTGGGAGCAGTTAAATGTCCTTTCTGACTATATATAAAACAATCGAATGGACAATGGCCAAACCTAAATTAACAAATTTAGGCTGCTTTTGATTTCTAAATTCAGCTGAGTTGCCTCTACTTAAGAATGAGTTTAACGTCCAAACACACAATTCGAGCCATTTTCTGTAGAGTTCAAATGTGCACTCAGTGTGGGCCCCACACATGTGCTGCTTTCTTCCACTGCACTGATGCAATTCCTGCATTAATGGCTGGGCCCCACCTGAAGGTTGACACTGCGTTGGGATTTTGGACTACAAGCAATCCGTTACGAACATTTTGTAATTTTTCTCTTTTTTGTTGTAGGTTTGGCACCGGTTTGGTGGGGGGCATGTCTGACATATGAACAGTAACAGAATGGTGGGACTAAATATTTTTACATCTTCACATAATTAAATATATCTAAACTCACCTTAACATCCAAATACACCATTTGGTTACTAAACCCATCTCAACTCATCATTACAATTTTTTCAAATTCCAACACAAAATATAATAAACAATTCATTTTTTTCAAATCCCAAAATAATAATAATATTAAAAAATAATATTCTAACAATATTTTATCATCCCCACTCAACTCAGTTCAACATACAAAAGCAGTTTTAAAACTCCTTTTAAGTGGAACCCACAAAACTCACTTAATCATCTCAACTCATTACTCTTCATAAAGAGCTCAGCTCAGCTTAACATCCAAATGCAGTCAAAATATTCTGGCAGAGACTCCAAAATCCCACCCCAGGAAAAGGGAAAGAGAGAAAGAATTATCTAGAGTTTTCACAAGGCAAGAGGGAATTGGCGACTGTAACGAATATGCATACCATGCCCATCCCCTATGGGCAAAATAATAATAATATTAAAAAATAATATTCTAATAAT
This sequence comes from Juglans nigra, assembly GCA_002916485.2. Classification (NCBI taxonomy): domain Eukaryota; kingdom Viridiplantae; phylum Streptophyta; class Magnoliopsida; order Fagales; family Juglandaceae; genus Juglans; species Juglans nigra. Next base: position 19,194,666 of record CM036141.1, on the reverse strand, counting down.
ATTTTATTTAATTTTTATCTTTCATCTAAAATTATTCATCCCATCTCCGAATTCAAACCAGCCCAATTATATCTGATTAAAACGAGATGCCAACGGAATAAATTATTCAATATTTTAGATTAATATAATTATCAATTGGTTAAAAAAGTCTGATATACACATCAGCCTTTCATCATTTATATATATATATATATATATATATATACACACACACTAGCAGTGGGGCAATGTGCGAGGCACATTTGCCCAGTTGAATGAAAAACAAGTTGTTTTGTAAAATATAAACATGCTTTGTGTTTAAAAATAAAAGAAGAAAAACGAAATCATAAGCAAAATAAGTGGTATATGGAGAATCTTTTATGAACTCATTTTCTGCACCTAACAAGTGAAAATAGATGTGGAGAATCTATGTGATGATGACAGTCCTTCACTGTATAAATCGAAGCAATCCAACCGAAGAAAATAAAAAATGAGAAGTGGTAAAATGAAATTTAAAATTAGTGAAACCAAATCATGGTCTTGGTCGCAGAATAGAAAATTTTGAATCAATTTTATTGGAGTGCAAAAGAATATATATCAATAGAGAAAAATACATTATAGTTAGGAAATGAAAAAGAACCCAATTGTAAAATTCTGAGTTAATTCCTCCAAAGTAACAGTCTATATGTTAAGCCACAAAAACTCCTACGGAAATTGTAAAAATAAATGTTACAGTAATATGAGTAATATGAAAATTAAAAGATTTTAGATATTCTAATAATAGTTTTCTTAGCAAAATATATGAATTATAGAATTCAATCATACTACTCAATGACCTAGGTAGCACTAAAAAAATGTAGAGTCTTTTATTTCTGTATTGCTCACATTTTTTTATCATTAAAGTAAGTCTCTTCTATTTTGGAAACTCCAAAAATATTATAATGGTAGAAAATCATTTTATTTAAATGATTTTAGTTAATTAAGAATATTATGAGATTTAAATTATATTAAAAATTCTAATTATTAATATGATTTTACTCTTTTAAAAATATTTAACAAAACTCTATCATTTATTTAATGATGAAATATTTGTATTTTATAAATTAAAGTTGAATTTATATTTTAATTATCTATTTTAAGTTAGTTTATTTATAATATTTTAATATCCACCCACTATTAGATCAATTCTGGAGATTCAAGATCAAAGGTTGAAATTTAATATCTCAAACCCTAACTTTTTCTTTCATTTTTACCTCTTCCCTCTCTCTCCTCCCTCCCTCCAGCCGCACGCCCCTCTCCCTCTCGATCTCTTCTTCTCAGCTCCGCCCAGCTCAACCGGTTGCCTCTACTGTGCCACCACCAAGCCCAGTCACCGGCAACCTTCCCCACGCCGATCTCGTGCCCACAGACCTCTCTATCTCCCCCCGCAACAAGCCGAAGCCCGTAGCCCTCTCTCTTCCTCTACACGCATGGGTTTCTCCCCGTAGCGCCGCCGTTAGCCACCCATACGGCACCACACCACCACCATCAGCCCGCGGAGCTCGTCCCCACAGACCTCTCTCTCTCCCGCCGCAACAGGCCGAAGCCCATAGCCCTCTCTCTTCCTCTACACACACAGGTTTCTCCCCGTGTATTGATTTGTGATTTGTGTGAAAACTTGTGTATTGATTTGGTGATTTGTGTGGTGATTTTTTGATTTTATGGTATTTTTGTGGTGATTTTATGATTTTGTGGTGATTTGGTTTCTCCCCGTATGTTGATTTATGATTTGTGTGAAAATTTGTGTGTTGAATTGGTAATTTGTGTGGTAATTTTTTGATTTTGTGGTATTTGTGTGATGATTTGCTGTGAGATTTTGTGGTATTTTGCTGTGGGTTTCCTGTGAGGATGGAGAGGGACGAGGATGCAGAGAGGGATGTAAGGTGGAAGATAGTGTTCATCTCTGTTTATTATTGTTTATGTTATAGCGGCTTTTAAGTACAAGAGAATATATAAATATATATATATATATTTATATATGTTACGCGCGCTTGACCATGATCTGAATAATTGCATTAGAAATTATTGCTTGCCCAGTTGAAAATTGGTTCAAATATATATGGCGGATTACTACTGAAAGACTCTCCTTAAATCGGGAATTCAGAAGTTGAAAATTGCATTAGAAAATGGATACGCGTTTGATGAAGAAAGATGATGAGTTTCTTGACAATTTCCTTACGGTACCTTTCATTGGTGATTTTGCCGTGCAATCACTTTAGAAAAAGTAAATAAATACGGAACTCACATAAAAAAAAAATTAATTTTTTAATAGTAGGTCTCACTCTTTTTCAAAGTGACTGCACGACGCTTGCGCACTCCACGACTGTATGTAACATTACTCATAAATTAAGAAAAATGATAGTTACAGTCGTGAGTGTGTAAGCGTCGTGCAATCACTTTAAAAAAAATAAATAAATAAGATACTCACATGAAAAAAAATAATTTTTTAACAGTAGACCTCACTCTTTTTCAAAATGACTGCACGTCGCTTTGCTCTCCACGACTGTATGTAGCATTATTCATAAATTAATTAGGCAGGGTCCTTTTGTTGGCCACTTCAAGAAAATATGAGGAAATTCTTGAGCACTTTCTTGCAGTACCATTCATGTTGGATTTAGATAGTAAGTTAAGATGAGATAAAAATTAAAAATTAAATAAAATATTGTTAGAAAAATATGAATTATTTATTGTATTTTATATAGAAATTTGTGAAAATTGTAATAATGAGATGAGATGAGATGATAGATGAGTTGAGTTGAGAGTGTTTATCAATCCAAACACTTCCTTTGTCTAGGTTTGGGCGTATAGGAGTTTTAGAAAGTGGACCATCGAATTTGATAAGTAATCTTTTTTAGCTTCTACAATCTAATTTTTAGTTCAAGACCCCTCTTATCTAATTGGAATCAAAGAATTAGTAGATTTGTTCCGCCCAAAATGCAAATGGGCTAGGGTCGTGAACATATAATCTCTAATATTATGATCGATCAAGTTGGCCTTGTGAAAAGCTTGATCCAGCAATCGAAGAGGATCATCTGATTCATCTCAATTGGTGGCATGCAGGTGATGCTTGAATGCTTTTTCTCCTCTTAGCTGAGCAGAGGGCTATGAGTATTTAAATAGAATAGTAAAAGAAAAAATTTACACAACCTTCTACTGTTCACACAACCTCGCCACACTTTTTTTAATTTTTATTATTTTTTTTTTATCAAATATTTAATATATGAATAATGAATAGAAGAATTGAATTAGTTTAAAAAGAATAAACTAAAAAAAAATTAAAAAATATTAAAAAATTAAAAAAAATGTGGTGTGTAGAGGTTGAGGAGGTTGTGTAGCATTGCTCGTAAAAATGACAAATCATATGTTGGTGTGTGGTGTAAAGATGATAAATAGTATTTCTCTTTTTTCTATATTAACAAAAGAGTAGTAGTGCTAGCTATTTGAAGGCATTTTACAATACACATGACTATTGGCGGCATAATATAATTTGATTTATAAGATTTAAATTTTAAAATTTATCTTTTAAATTAAATTATGTTGTGGTATAAAGACATTCAAATATAGTTATTCTTAACAAAATTATTATCTGTTTTTTTTATTTTTTTATTTTTTGGGTCTTGCACCAAAAGAGAAAGAAAGAAAAGTTCTTAATTCTTTAAACGCGAACCCTACCTCACATTAGCTATAACTCCATGCACAATTAGGAAGATCGATCGCTGAACCCAAACCAATTCACTTCATACAAAACTATTTCCTCAATTTTCAAAGATTATGCCTTCAATTCTGAAGGTCTCTCTAACATATACATACATCTTAATTTTGAGCCTAATCGCCGAAAGATTTGGCATATATATTTTGAAAATGCAAAGCTTCAGATCCAGCTCATTTCAATATTTTGGCAGAGAAAAATAAATGGTCATCCGGAACATTCTTTACTAGTTCCTCCCACACCCCTCTCAATTCTTCCCCCAAAACCCCCGGCCTATGACTTTAAAGAGGAAACAGGATACGCGTTTGTTAGAAAAAAATAAATAACACATGAAAGGTTTATTGGCATCTTCTTTTGAGGTGCCTTTCATTGAAATGAATAAAAAATAACACATGATCCTCAGCTTTAATTGGCAACTTTGAACAAAGACGGGGGGAGTTTCTTGACAAGTCGGTTGTGTGAGGGGATAATGATATTGGCCATGGCCTAGTAGGGGACAAGGGGCAGGGAGGCATGCGGAGAGTGCTAAAAAGTAAGGGCTAGGGGCAAGAAGGGTCATAGGGTGTCAGGGTCAGGGGGGTTAGGGTGCCATGGGGGTCAAGGGCTCATGGGAACCAGGCGCATGAGCTGTCAGGGAGGGGACAGACGCTCAAAGGCGTGGCCTTATCTGCAGGGGCGCCCGCGGGAAAAGGTAATCAGAATAAATAGAGGCATTCTCTTCTCCGTTTGGGAGTCTTGATTCTTTTTCTTTGATTCTTCTTCTTCCTCAACAGTCTGCTCCTTCAACCTCAGAACAGGGGAGTTCCAGCGAAGGTCTCTTCTCTGGTAAATTTATATTCGGCATTACCATTATACAGTGAGATATGAGAGATCATGAGAGCCTGTAAACAAGAATATTATAGTGGATTTCTCCTCTCCAAACGCCTATGGACGTAGGCATTATGCCGAACCACGTAAATCCATGTGTTCATATCTTTTATTTCTTTGCACTTATGTATTTCATTCACCGATATGGATGTACGCATCACTACTATACAGCTGCACCAGAACATTTTCGGGGGCTCCAAACAACACCGAATGAGGCCCAAGTCACCCCAATGGGCCGGGAATGACTCTTTCTTCCCTTCCGGCCTGTTGAGTGATTTTTACCGCATCAACAAGTTGTGTTTGGGTAATAAAGTGATCTCAGATATTCTGTAAATAGTAGTAAAAAAACTAAGTTTGAGTGGTGGAGTATTATGAGAGAATACTATACTAGTATTTATTATTTTATCATTACTATTCATTACTTTTAACTACTATTTAATATTTTATTATTATTTTTTTATTACTATTCACAGAGTATCTGAAATCATCTCACTACCTAAACACAACCTTAATTTCGTATTATACCTTTCATTGATATATATAAATAAATACACATGATATATAATTAAATAAACTTACGGCCAGGAAGTTATGCTTTGGGTTTCCACACAAAACAAATTAGAAGGGTTGATGAACCCAAACCAATTCACTTGTTAAAATAACATGGGCTGACGTGGCAAGGCAATAAACGTGGCAGCATATTTGAATTTCTTCTGGAAGGTCGTTGAATATGAAGATCAATGCTAGGATAGGCATTGACAAAGCTGTACCGTGAATCTTGCAAATTGCCAATTATGTGCAGATTTTTCTGAAGATTTTCCTTGGACAACAAATTGATTTATTTCCAATAAAAGTGCGTTAAGTTGCATATCTCTAGAAGACAGTTCTTCCTCTGGGCCAATAAACCAACTTCGAAATTAAATTTAAAACAATTTAGGCATTTGGGAGACAAGTACTACCTAACTACCTCCCACTTCCTGTTTTGCATTTCAGATTGTGATATAATATCCATAATCCCGTTTTGGTTTTTTATTTTTTATTTATTTGATTATGACTTCTTTTGATCTAACGATCTAGATTAAGCGCAATGACAAAACTACTAAATATATATTGAGAAATACGTACCCAAATCATGGCAATGAGGGGATCAGTGACTGTAACGAACATGCCATGCCCGGCCCTACGGGTACAAAGGACATGAAGATGATACCCAAAAAGCAACTCAATGCCAAAACAGACAAAACCTCAACCAAAAAATTACTAACGATTCTTCACTAATATTGGTAGGATTCACTACTTAATTACTAAAACGGCTTACAAACGGAATAAATGATTCATTACTATTTTAGATTAATATAGTTTTCAATTGGTTCAAAAAGTCTAATATATATACACATCAGCCTTTCATCATATATATATATATATATATATATATATATAAATATGTTACCCTTGACCATGATCTGAAAGGCGAATATTGTGATAGGAACCTCGGTCAAGTCCCTAGACACCAAGCTGTCGCGCCCCTCCTTGTGCCATGATGACCGAGATGATTTGCCACTTGCTTGACGGTGATGGCTATGGATGGTGTTGGATTAACTCGAATGGGTGTTCAATGGATGTTTTTGGGCGAAATGCTGATGGGCGTGCATGCATGTGTAGAGCTGCTGGGCGGTTTTAAGCGGTCAAGTAGGTGGTTGGCTGTGGGTTGGCTAAGTGGGTGGTTGGCCAAGACAGTTTCTGATGCTTGTAGTTACTTCCTACAAAGTAGGGAGGCGATTATGGTTGGACAAGTGTCCAAGTGTCCAAGTCTGAGCATGTGGCTTAGGCAGTTAGCAATAACTGCCGTGCTTGTCCATGTCCTTGCTCTAACTCGACTATGGTGGCCTAGTGTAGGTTGAGCGCCCTTCAATGACGATTTATGGCTGCCTTACGTGTTGCCCCACTTGAGTAATGGAAAATGATTAACAAATAAAGGAAATTGCAATGCAATAAACAACAATTCACGATATTGAAATACCTAAGAATTGCATTGATAAAGGGAAAACAATGATAGCAATGGGTTACCCTGATTCACGAATTGCACAGGGTTAACCTTCTCCTTTGGGATTCATGTATTGCATCCAATGGAGCCTAAGTGTCTGAGCACATGAGTGCCTTCAAGGCTTACAAGCCAAATTGTCCAAATGTTCAAAGATAAAGAAATGCAATGGCCTAGTGCCTTACTTATACTAGCATTCAAATAATAATAATTACAAAGAATATAACAGCTGCTAGTTCCACGCCTCTTGGTTGAGGCCTCGTGCCATTGGTGAGCGATGGGTGGCCTGGATGAGCCCACGGCATGGGCTGCTTATTGGTGTGCGTGGGACTTCAGGTTGGCCTGCTGGGTTGGTCCTTGGTCCCTGCATGTGTGGCCCAGGTTGTGCGGGTTGGGCGTTGTTGGTGTGATGTTGGGTTGAACCTTGGTGAACTTGAGCATGGCAAGCTGTTGCATGGCCCAGGCCAGAGTGGCCTGAGCGTTGGTCTGCATGGCCCAGGCTAATGGTGCTTGGGCGTTGAGCAGCATGGCCTTGGCCAAGGCCAGGGTGTTGAGTGACAAGGCCCTGACTTTCTGACCAAAGTCAGGGTGTTGAGCAGCATGCCAGCCAGCGTAGGCCTGCTGGGTAGCTGCACTGTCAATTCCACATTGGATGTGCATGCGTGCTGTGCTCATGCACAGGCCATGCATGAGCGCGATGTGTGAGCGTAGCCCATGCGTGCGCGCTGCACGTGCGCACTAGGCGTGCGTGCAGTCTGGCGTTGCGCTGAGTAAGGTCTGACAACCTCGCTCGCGCTCGTTGACTATGCGCTGCCTGCTTGGGGGTGACCTTGGCCTAGCATTTTCCAAGGGCTCGGTCAGTGGACAATCAAGCTATGCCAACAGAGCCCCCGATGGGCTGTCTGGGCATGACAGGTTGCTTGTCCAGGCATGGCCCGTGGCCTCTCGCCTTAGGGTTTTGACATATTGCTTACCGGCCAGTTGCATTAGGATACTGATACGCATTTGTTGAAGAAAGATAATTAACGTAACGCTTTGGTCTCGCAGGGGTCGGAGAGTTACTTTCTATCACTTAAACTCATATTTCGACAATATATTTATAAACTCTAAACTCCTAATAACATATGGAAATTTTGATTTAAATTAATTTTTCCAATATAATCAATTTTCCAAAATGCCAAGTCATCATAACATATTAAAATTTCTTAATAAAAATCGCTAATACTTTTCGAAAATTTTCTATACTTAATCCACTATTCTTAAATCATCTCACCCAATACTTCATAATCTTGATCCTCAATTGAAATATCCAAAATCATCTGAAAAATATTGTGGAGATAAGTGGGTGAGTTATCACGACTTAGTAAGTAGAGAACATATACTAGTATATAAACATGAGCATTTTCAGAATGCAGAACCAAATATTTACTCTCAGAATGCAAAATCCAAAACATTTACTTTCAGAATACAAAATTAAAAATGTTACAAAAAATATTAGAACGAAACTTTCAGAAAACATTCTTATTAAAAAATCCTATGTTATATCAAAATTTGAGACCTTATCTTCATCAATTAGAGCATTACATCGGGACAGATACCATGTTTAACCCCAGTTGTAGGATTATACGCTACTATTATCACTCGTGATTGGGCCGTAATGGAAACTAAACAAAGCATCATAATCAGACTTTATCAAAATACAGTTTCAGAATCTGATGTCAAGGTTTTCAGATGCCACAACATATCCAAATAGAGTACTGAACAAATTCAAATCTTTTTACATATTCAAAAATAGTTTCAAAACATTTTCGCATCACATGCACAAATGTTCATAATTTAATATTCGCTCTTTTTGTATAGTTCAGAAACAAAATGTCTAAAATTAACTCATGTATACACCGGTCATTATAGAAAATATTTTCTCTTATACATTTTTCATGCATATTCAGAACACATATATGAGGTTATTTTAAGATTTCCTTTCGAACAAACATACATATTTTCAAAATCAATCTCGTTTAATTTTCTTTTTATGCAAAGTTTAGTATAGAAACCACGTTTATCTAGACTTCTTAACTTTTCTGAGTTTTTCCACATGCTATAGGGCTAAACAAATCAATCTTCACCTATAAGATTATCACATAAATTCCATAAATTTCCAATTTAATAGATATTTCAATACTTAAACTTGAAACGCTAAGTAACCTATTATCACATAAATTCCATAAATTTCCAAAAAAGCACCCATGACTTGTAGAGTCAAATACATCTTCAAAAGTCATTTTTAAAGAGAGAAATAAAATGATATATAGTACTGATCATGACATGGTCAAATATTCAACTTTCTCCAAAATTCCACCCCGGGGGAAGGGTAAGGGGAAGAGAGAAAGAATTACCTAGAGTTTTCACAAGGCAAACCGATGAACTGTCCGAGAGTTTTGCAATTTGTTGCATAATAAAAATACCACCTTATCAATTTGTGAAGTTCACTTGTATCAAACATTTCTCATGTATTTTCAAAGTAAGTAACCATTCCTGAGAAAATGCTTGACTATAAAAATAACTGCATTAATCTTTTTGTGAGAGATGCTTAGTTCATAAAAATATATATAAAAAATAGTGAGATATATAATACTTAGGATTGTAAACCATTTTTATTGTAAGTTTCTTTGGAAAACAGTTCTTCAAGCGTGTTGTCGCACCAATCCGCGTATTAATTATTATTTTAATGTTTTTGTGAATTGTTATTTTTATTAAAAAAACATGATAAATGAAAGAAACATCAGAAAGAAGAACTGAAACGAAGAGAGGCGCGACGGTAGCTTGAGGGCGACTGTCTTCTTCCCTATAGCCTGGGTTGGAGTCTTAGTGGAACTTGAGACTATTTTATCTAGACCGGACAAGTGTCTATAGCCTGAGAAGGCATGCAGAGAGTAGAGAATGGAGCTTTTAGCACGTAGAGAAGAGATGGCACGCTGAGAAGAGAAGCAGACAATAGAGAAAGCAAAACAAAGCGTTTTAGTTATTTTCATTTAAGTTCAAATCCCGCCCAAAGCTCATTCACATCAAGTAAAACCAAAAGAGCGGTGCTACTTTCACTGCTAGGAGCTCCTGTTGGGGCTCCCACTAGTGGTTTTGGAATGAGTTTTTTTGTTGTTGTTGTATTTTTGTTACTTTCCAATAAAAGTGCGTTAAGTCGCATATCTCTAGAAGACACGGTTCTTCCTCTGGGCCAATAAGCCAACTTCGAAATAAAATTTAAAACAATTTAGGCATTTGGGAGACAAGTACTACCTAACCACCTCCCACTTCCTGTTTTGCATTTCAGATTGTGATATAATATCATAATACCGTTTTGGTTTTTTATTTTTTATTTATTTGATTGTGACTTTTGATCTAACAATCAAGATTAAGCGCAATGACAATTATTAAAATTGTGAAAAACAAAATGATAGTGCTCTGTGCTCATGACTTGGTCAAATATTCAACTTTCTCCAAAAGCCCATCTCGGGGAAAGGGAAAGAGAGAGAGAATTGCCTAGAGTTTTCACAAGGCAAACCATGCATGCCGATGAACGGACCCAGAAACTCCGCCCGCCTAATAGTCATCCGAGACTACTAAATATATACTGAGAAATACGTACGCAAATCATGGCAATGAGGGGATCAGTTACTGTAACGAACATGCCATGCCCAGCCCTTTGGGTACAAAATGTGTCGCCCCAACTTCTACGTACAAAAAAAAATACAGAAATCGTGACGTCGGGATGATGACAACACGGGTCACGCATCCTAACGATAGTGTCAAGTATGTGCAACATGTAAAAGTACACAGTAAAAATCGTAGCGAATAATATAAATAAATCAACTAAGTACCAGAATATTAAATATAAATATTTATAACAAATTATCCTTAAAAAGTTATACAGTCATCCCAAATATATTACAAAGACAATACATAAATAATTGATAAAGCGAATCTCGAGAAACATGAGTAATCCCAGATCACTCCGCCAACAGAGCCAAGCTTAAGGCTCGTCATCCACATCTGCATCAAAAGCTGCGATACCATAAAATGGTACCACATGTAACTATAAACCAAACAACTCTCGGGACAAAAACATATTAATGCAACCAACATGCATTCATATGACAAAATACACTTAACTATAAAATACCATTTTTCCCAGAAAAATGCTTATTTTCAACACACGCTAAAATCTCATTTTGGCCCAAAAATATAGTCCGTCATTTTTCCAGAAAATGATTTACACAAAACAAACTATTTATCAGACACTGTAGGCAGGAATCGCAGGCGGGACTCTACCACCGTCCCTGCTTACCACCATTCCTACCTCGTGCACCATAGATGAGAATCACAGGCGGGACTCTACCACCATTCCTGCTTACCACCATCCCTACAGTTCCTTTCCACACAATGAATATTTATCATACACAATAAATACTTATTAGAGCACTGTAGGCGGGAATCATAGGCGGGACTATACCACCATCCCTGCTTACCACCATCCCTACCGCGTGCATCGTAGGCTGGAATTACAGGCGGGACACAACCACCATCCCTGCTTACCACCATCCCTACCGCATGCACTGTAGGCGGGAATCACAGGCGGGACTCTACCACCATCCCTGCTTACCACCATCCCTACAGTTCCTTTCCACACAATGAATATTTATCACACACAATGAATACTTATCAGAGCACTGTAGGCGGGAATCACAGGCGGGACTATACCACCATCCCTGCTTACCACCATCCCTACCGCGTGCACCGTAGGCGGGAATCACAGGCGGGACACAACCACCATCCCTGCTTACCACCATCCCTACCACATGCACCGTAGGCGGGAATCACAGGCAGGACTCTACCACCATCCCTACAGTTCCTTTCCACACAATGAATATTTATCACACACAATGAATACTTATCAGAGCACTGTAGGCGGGAATCACAGGCGGGACTATACCACCATCCCTACTTACCACCATCCTTACCGCGTGCACAGTAGGCGAGAATCACAGGCGGGACACAACCACCATCCCTGCTTACCACCATCCCTACCGCGTGCACCGTAGGCGGGAATCGCATGCGGGACTCTACCACCATCCCTGCTTACCACCATCCCTACAGTCTTTTTTCCTTTTTTCTCAAACCAGTCAATCCAGTGGTTTCAAACACACTCAAAATCATTTCACATGAAAATCCAATTTTCAAACAAACACATGAAAACCCAGTTTTCAATAAACACATGAACCTGAATGTATGTACACGAAAAACCCAGTTTCATTTACAAACATGGTCATGCGTGCAATATGCCATGTACATGAACAACGCCATAACAATAACCAACAATGCAAACCAAACACACAACATCTCCGTCCACAATCCATCTGACCCCCGAACTCCTCGGACTCAGTCCGGCATAACCAACCAGTTCACAGATAAAATGAGTTAGTGCAAAAATACATTTAAATCACGAATGTTCTTTGGGAAAATACTTACAGCGCTATATTATAATTTTCGAAGGATCACGAAACTGCAAGAAGTGGCGGCTCAGCAACGTAACAGTGTAAAATACATTGTGGCCGTGGGTCTCAAAAACCCACTTTTCAACTGAGACAATCCAAGACCCGAAATTGATAGGGTAGGGCCTAGAGAGGTCGGTGAAGTCAATGGTGGTGGTGGTTTGCCGTGGGTAGCGGCGCAAATAGTGGTTTTAAGGCCAAAAAGTCTGAAACGGAGATGGAGATAGATGAGCTTCACCGGTGGTAGATCGGAGCCAAGGATAGGTGCATTGGGTTGCTAAGAGGTCGATGATGAAGTGGAGAAGAAATGGTGGCCAGTGGTGGCACGACGGCAGCGCTGGAGTGAAGAGAACGCTGCGGCTTGGTGTGGTGCGTGGGGGCTGTCGGCGGCGCGAGGGAGGCTGAGATTAGTTGGGTGGTGTCGCCGGCCGGTGGGGAAGCTGATGGGAGGGGCGGTGAGATGCATGGCGGCGCGACAATGGTGGGTTGGGTGAGGCGACGGACGCACGGGGAAGGGGAAGGGTTGTCGCGCGGGGGGGGGGGGGGGGGGGGGGAGAGCTGGAGGAAAGAAAAATAAAAAAAAAAAAAGAAAGGAAAGAAAAGAAAAAGGGAGAGAGAAAAATGAAGGGAAAGAAATGAGGTCCAATCCTCACATCTTGGGTCACAAAAAATGATCCAACGAAAATGATTTTAAAATAGCAAATCCATTAAAATAAATTAAACGTAATGATACAATGAAAATAAAATAATTAAATCCCACAATCAATTAATTTAAAAAGAAGAACAATTGAAATGTACAACAATAAATAAATATTAAGAAAACATAACAAATAAATTATCACAATTTAAAGATTATAAAATAAACCATTTAAAATATCCGATAAATTTTAAAACAAGAGAATAAATTTTTGAATTAATAAAAATAATCATTCAGTAAAAATATACTAAAATACGGGGTGTTACATTCTCCCTTCTTAAAAAAAATTTCGTTCTCGAAATTTGTAAGGCCATACATCACGCTAAAACAGGATAGGGGATACAACCAGAACACGCTTGAGACAACATACCATCACCAACTCCCAAAAGTGTAAGTAATGCTCTCTCAAGTCTACTCCCATAGGCAATTCCATCATACTCGCATTAGACTTCTAATGGCATCTCACGTCTAATATTCCTAGGGTGGCTATGTTATCCAAAATCTCATTTCCCCAAGAACCTTAATACAACATCCAAAAAATTCTAACGATTAATAGCTCCATACAATAATCCATGCTAACCTCAATCAACTCATATGCTACAACTTCTAAACCTCCATTGAATTCTACCTTTGGTAACCTAATGACCACTTCCAAGGTTAACCATCAATTACAAAATTGGTCCAACTGAGTAATTAATCTCCAACTACAAGTATCGTCTCCAAAATTCAAGTCACTACTAATTCCTCAAGATCAGCACAAAATCCGAACTCCTAACTATAACCACAAATTTCACGCTTCTGCTGCGCACTCTGATAATTCGCCACATGCATAAAATTTATGTCATCATAAAACTAACACCATCAAGTACAAGGTGGCTCCATACCTACTAATGAAAAACTCTTACCACCTTTTGGTAGAAAATAATTTCTTTTCCGAAACCAGGAGTTATCTCTCATATTCCTCAATTACTCCCGCTGCCTTGATCAAAATCAATATTCCTCAAAATACATCCACTATCACAGATAGAAAACCAATATCAATCAACCTCAACATCCCAAATTGCAAACAAGTAACATCACCCCAAAATACGTCCATCTCATCTAAGATAAGGAACATATCTTAAAAGGCTCGATTCCAACCCGACCAACTAAAAAGAGCACCTATAAACTTCTACCCAATAATCTAAACCCAAAAGCTCATCACCTACATTTTTAATAACATCTAATCTAGCGGTGACTAAACTCACTACGAACCATCATTGACTCCAACAAAACATTATTGAAACCTTCTCAGTAACTCGCCCACCTACTTCTACTCCTATGAGCTAGTATCAGTACGACTAGTTCTTTCAACAGCACATCACTACTAAACCTCAAAGCAAGCCATACTGCTCAAATCATCAATCCACCAAAAGCCAATGCAAATCACCCAAAGATCCTAATGCTTTATTAACTCACCTACTTGATCATATTATCCACCTCTGATGCCTAAGCTTCAACTTCCAAGATCTTATCATACACCAAACATGACGACCCATCAATCTCTCTTCAAGTTAATAGCAATATCCTTAATCTAACCAACTGGATGCTCGATCTTCAAAGAAAGTATAACCTCGAAATTTAAATTCCTAGGCAACCTCAAGTCACAATTAATTCATGAAGATAATCACAATAATTATTGTCAACCTTCATTTCCATTGAGTAACCCGCTTCGACTACACACTCCGATTGGACTCAAATCAATAAAACGTCATTTTCTGAACTAGATCAACATCTTCAATCCTCAGAAAATACACGAACCAGATCATTACCTTTCATCTCCAAGGAAGTTATCTCCTGAAAAATTCTCATATCAGTGACTCAACTCCGATCAATCCCATTATAATTCAGCCATTCAACTCGAAAATTTTAAAACCTTAAACCAGATAAGAATCATTTCCCGAAATCCTAAAGATCGATGACCTTAAATCTAAAATATTTAACCTTATAAAGCTTGAAAATTCTAAAGTCCCAAATGTTATCAAACAACTTATCAATGTCCGCAAGATCGAAAACTTCTAATTTAAGTAATCCCTCAAATGCTTGTTGAACCTACCACCCTAAATCCCATAAACTTATTTCCTAAAAAATTATAGGACCTCAAATCTTAGATGAATTTCTCATAAATCTAACCTTGAAGTTCGTTGAACTTACAACCTCCTACTCCATAACCTCACTACATAATTTCTACGGAGGCTACGATCTCAATTAACCTAAGCGATTTAAAACTATTTCCCTCCTCAGTTGCGACTTGAGTTCCTACTCCATAGAGTTCACCCAGACCATGCCGTTCCCTTCAAGCCTCGATATTAAAAACAAACCAATCACCAAGAGTTCTGGCCTACTACACCAAATGTTCAAGCCTAACAATAGTATTCTCGATCGCATCATCTTCCTGACATGGCGTAACCTTAACCTCACTTTCAACTCAAGCAAATTAAAATACAACTGTAGCAAAATAAATTAAAATACGATAATACAACATAAAATAAAATAGAATAAAACCAACAATAAAATATCATAAGACAAAATGAAGAAAACAATGAAGCAGTACATAATAAAATAATTAAAAAAAATAAAATAACCTATCATAAAATAAAACGAATAAAATAAAATAATATACTAGTAGTATACAATAAAATAAATAAAACCAACAAAATATAAGAACATAAATAAATTCAAACCATTAAAATAACATACTTCAAACCAAATAATTTCAAGTCACAACTTTAAAACTTCTGGTACTCCACCTATGGGACATATGGTTTTACCCAGAGCCGAACTGCTCTGATACCACCTGTGGCAGCCCCGACTCCCACGTACAAAAAAACACGGGAATCGTGACGTTGGGATGATGACAACATGGGTCACGCATCCCAACGAGAGTGCCAAGTGTGTGCAACATGCAAAAGTTCACAAGTAAAAATCGCAGCGGATAATATAAATAAATCAACTAAGTACCAGAATATTAAATACAAATATTTATATATAAATTATCCTTAAAACGTTATACAGTCATCCCAAATATATTACAAAGATAATACATAAATAATTGATAAAGCGAATCTTGAGAAACAGGAGTAATCCCAGATCACTCCGCCAACGGAGCCAAGCTTAAGGCTCGTCATCCACATCTGCATCAAAAGCTGCGATACCATAAAATGGTAATACAGGTAAGTATAAACCAAACAACTCTTGGGACAAAAACATATTAATGCAACCAAAATGCATTTATATGACAAAATACACTTAACCATAAAATACCATTTTTCCCAGAAAAAATGATTATTTCCAACACACACCAAAATCCCATTTTGGCCCAAAAATATAGTCCGTCATTTTTCCAGAAAATGATTCACATAAAACGAAACATTTATCGGACACTGTAGGCGGGAATCGTAGGCGGGACTCTACCACCGTCCCTTCTTACCCCATCCCTACCACGTGCACCGTAGGCAGGAATCACAGGCGGGACACAACCACCATCCCTGCTTACCACCATCCCTACCGTGTGCACCGTAGGCGGGAATCACAGGCGGGACTCTACCACCATCCCTGCTTACCACCATCCCTACAGTTCCTTTCCACACAATGAATATTTATCACACACAATGAATACTTATTAGAGCACTGTAGGCAGGAATCACAGGCGGGACTATACCACCATCCCTGCTTACCACCATCCCTACCGCGTGCACCATAGGCGGGAATCACAGGCGGGACACAACCACCATCCCTACCGCGTGCACCGTAGGCGGGAATCACATGTGGGACTCTACCACCATCCCTACTTACCACCATTCCTACAGTCTCTTTTCCTTTTTCTCAAACTAGTCAATCCAGTTGTTTCAAACACACTCAAAATCATTTCACATGAAAATCTAATTTTCAAACAAACACATGAAAACCCAATTTTCAATAAACACATGAACATGAATGTATGTACACGAAAACCCAGTTTCATTTACAAACATGGTCTTGAGTGTAATATGCCATGTACATGAACAACGCCATAACAATAACCAACAATGCAAACCAAACACATAATAACTCCGTTCACAATCCATCTGACCTCCAAACTCTTTGGACTCAGTCCGGTATAACCAACCAGTTCACAGATAAAATGAGTTAGTGTAAAAATACATTTAAATCACGAAAGTTCTTTAGGAAAATACTTACAGCGCTATATTATAATTTTCGAAGGATCATGAAGCTGCAAGAAATGGCGGCTCAGCAACGTAACAGTGTGAAATACATTGTGGCCGTGGGTCTCAAAAACTCACTTTTCAACGGAGACAATTCAAGACCCGAAATTGATAGGGTAGGGCCTAGAGAGGTCGGTGAAGACAATGGTGGTGGTGGTTTGCCGTGGGTAGCGGCGCAAATGGTGGTTTTAAGGCCAAAAAGTCCGAAATGGAGATGGAGATAGATGAGTTTCAGCGGTGGTAGATCGGAGTCAAGGATAGGTGCATTGGGTCGCTAAGAGGTCAATGATGAAGTGGTGAAGAAATAGTGGCCGGTGGTGGCGCGACAGCGGCGCTGGAGTGAAGAGAGCGCTGCGGCTTGGTGTGGTGCGTGGGGGCTGTCGGCGGCACTAGGGAGGCTGAGATTGGTCGGGTGGTGTCGCCGGCCGGTGGGGAAGCTGATGGGAGGGGCAGTGAGGTACACGGCGGCGCGACGACGGTGGGTTGGGTGAGGTGACGGACGCACGGGGAAGAGGAAGGGGAAGGGGCTGTCGCGCGGGGGGGGGGGGGGGGGGGAGAGCTGGGGGAAAAAAAAAAAAAAAGAAAAAAGGGAAAGAAAAAGAAAATGAAGGGAAAGAAATGAGGTCCAATCCTCACATCTTGGGTCACAGAAAATGATCCAACGAAAATGATTTTAAAACAGCAAATCCATTAAAATAAATTAAACGTAATGATACAATGAAAATAAAATAATTAAATCCCACAATCAATTAATTTAAAAAGAAGAACAATTTAAATATACAACAATAAATAAATATTAAGAAAACATAACAAATTAATTCTCACAATTTAAAGATTATAAAATAAACCATTTAAAATATCCGATAAATTTTAAAACAAGAGAATAAATTTTTGAATTAATAAAAATAATCCTTCAGTAAAAATACACTAAAATATGGGATGTTGCACAATGGACATGATGATGATTACCAAACAGCAAATCAATGCCAAAACAGACAAAACCTCAACCAAAAAATTACTAACGATTCTTCACTAATATTGGTAGGATTCACTACTTAATTACTAAAACGGCTTACAAACGGAATAAATGATTCATTACAATTTTAGATTAATATAGTTTTCAATTGGTTCAAAAAGTCTAATATATATACACATCAGCCTTTCATCATTTATATATATATATATATATATATGTTACCCCTGACCATGATCTGAAAGGCGAATATTGCTTACCGGCCCGTTGCATTAGGATACGGATACGTGTTTGTTGAAGAAAGATAATTAATGTAACGCCCCGATCTCGTAGAGGTCGGAGAATTACTTCCTATCACTTAAATTCACATTTTGACAATATATTTATAAACTCTAAACTCCTAATATCATATTGAAATTTTGATTCAAACTAATTTCCTCAATATAATCAATTTTCCAAAATGGTAAGTCATCAGAACATATTAAAATTTCTTAATAAAAGTTGCCAATTCTCATAAAAAATTTTCTATACTTAATCCACTATTCTTAAATCATCTCACCCAATGCTTCATAATCTTGATCATCGGCTGAAATATCCAAAATCATCTGAAAAATATTGTGTAGATAAGGGGGTGAGTTATCAACAACTTAGTAAGTAGAAAACATATATTAGTATATAAACTTGAGCATTTTCAGAATGCAGAACAAAATATTTACTCTCAGAATGCAGAAACACAAACATTTACTTTCAGAATGCAAAATTAAAACATGTTACAAAAAAATATCAGATCGAAATTTTCAGAAAACATTCTTATTAAAAAAATCATTTGTCATATCAAAATCTAAGACTTCATTTTCATCAATTAGAGTATTACATCGGGACAGATACCATGTTTAAACTCTGTGGTAGGGTTATAAACCAAAATTATAGCCAGTGCAAGGGTCATATCCACTATTATAACCCGTGGTTGGGCTGTATCTACTATTATTACTTGTGGTTGGGTCATATGCTACAATTATCACTTGTGATTGGGCCGTAACGGAAACTGAACAAAGTATCATAATCAGACTTAATCAGAATACAGTTTCAGAATCTCATGTCAAGGTTTTCAGATGCCACAACATATCCAAATAGAGTACTAAATAAATTCAGATCTTTTTACATATTCAAAAATAGTTTCAAAACATTTTCGCATCACGTGTACAAATCTTCATAATTTTATATTCGCTCTTTTTGTATAGTTCAAAAACAAAATGCCCAAAATAAGCTCATGTCTATACCGATCATATAGAAAATATTTTCTTTTATACAGTTTTCCTGCATATTCAGAACACATATATGAGGTTATTTTCATATTTCCTTTCGAACAAACATACATATTTTTAAAATCAATCTCGTTTAATTTCTTTTTATGCAAAGTTTAGTATAGAAACCACGCTTATCTAGACTTCTTAACTTTTCTGAGTTTTTCCACATGCAATAGGGCCAAACAAAAATCAATCATCACCTATAAGATTATCACATAAATTCCATAAATTTCCAATTTAACAGATATTTCAATACTTAAACTTGAAACGCTAAGAAACCTATTATCACATAAATTTCATAAATTTCCAAAAAAGCACCCATGACTTGTAGAGTCAAATACGTCTTCAAAAGTCATTTTTGAAGAGAGAAATAAAATGATATATAGTATTGATCATGACATGGTCAAATATTCAACTTCCTCCAAAATTCCACCCCGGGGGAAGGGTAAGGGAAGAGAGAAAGGATTACCTAGAGTTTTCACAAGGCAAACCGATGAACGGTCCCAGAGTTTTGCAATTTGTTGCATAATAAAAACACCACCTTATCAATTTGTGAAGTTCACTTGTAAAATCTGTTTTGTATCAAACATTTCTCATGTCTTTTCAAAGTGCTTGACTATAAAAATAACTGCATTAATCTTTTTGTGAGAGATGCTTAGTTCATAAAAATATATATAAAAAACAGTGAGATATATAATACTCAGGATTGTAAACCATTTTTATCGTAAGTTTCTTTGGAAAACAGTTTTTCAAGCGTTGTCGCACCAATTCACGTATTAATTATTATTTTAATGTTTTTGTGAATTGTTATTTTTATTAAAAAAATAAACATGATAAAAGAAAGAAACATCAGAAAGAAGAACTGAAATGAAGAGAGGTGCGACAGTATCCTGCGCGCGACGGTCTTCTTCCCTATCAGACACTTGGCTGAAGAACAGCGTCCTTCCATTCTATCCAGCCACAAAAATCACATACATAACTGTTGGTGCTGAAGTTATAAAAAGCCCCAGTAATATCTCTGCCCTAGTAGTACCTGCCATGAAAAATGTCCTCACAGCTCTCAAAAAAGTTGGTTTGCACAAGAAGATCAAAGTTTCAAGTACCCATTCCCTTGGGGTTCTGTCCCGATCATTCCCACCTCTACAGGGGCTTTCAATAGCAGCCATGCCTTTTTCCTAAAGCCTATGCTGGAGTTTTAGGCTGAGAACGAGTCACCTTTCATGATAGATATTACCCTTTCAATGCTTACTGAGAGTCTGAGACTCCCCCAGCAATGTGTCTCTAGACTATGCTCTGTTTGAATCATCCTCTGAACTTATTGATCCACACAAACATGTTTGATGCCCAGATAGATGCTCTTTTTATTTTACACTGATGGCTCTGAATTTCAAAACAATTAAAATCATGGTCACTGAAACCGAACTTTAACACTAATATGATTCGGCATGTCATTAACAATGCTCGTAGTCCTGCAAAGCCCGGACAGGATCTCAATGTTTATATCTTCTCTTTGTTCAATGAAAATAGGAAGCCTGGGTTGGAGTCTTAGAGGAACTGGAGACTATTTTATCTAGACCAGACAAGTGTCTATAGCCTAAGAAGGCACGCAGAGAGAAGAGAATGGAGCTTTTAGGCACGCGGAGAAGAGATGGCACGCTGAGAAGAGAAGCAGACAGGAGACAAAGCAAAACAAAGCGTTTCAGTTATTTTCATTTGAGCTCAAATCCTGCCCAAAACTCATTCACATCAAGTAAAACCAAAAGAGCGGTGCTACTTCCACACTAGGAGCTCCCGGTGGGCCTCCCGTTAATGGTTTTGGGATGATTTTTTTTTTTTTTTTTTTTTTTTTTTTTTTTTTTTTGTATTTTTCTACATATATTTTTTAATACATTTAAATATATTTTAAAAAATAAAAAAATTTATAATATTATTAAATAATACTTACTTAATCATTAAGAAATAATAATAATAATAAATAAAAATAAAAAACTCACAGCGGTAAAAGCTAGTGATAAAAACAAATGATAAGACTAGTATTTTTCAAACCAAAATGTTCTGTTTTATTAAACATGTCAGCGATCGGAGCACTTCGGTGCACAAATTGGCCTGAAACAGGAGAGCTATTTTTCTTTTAAGTAATTCTTTTAAAATAGTTTCATCTTATATCATCTTAGAATTTCTCATTTCATTTATTTTCTAAATATTATTCAAATACAAAAAAACTTTTCAATTTCCAATCTTCAACTTTTCCATTTAATAATTACAATTTTTTCAAACTTCAAAACAAAACATCAAAAATCAATTCAACTTTTTTAACTCTCAAAACAAAAATAATAATAAAAAAATTATATTATAACAATATTTTCATTTTATAATAATTTTTTTCAACCTTTTATCTCTAATTTTTCAAAACCGAGTAAAATATTTTACTAAAACCATTTCACTATGATTTACAATCATTTTACTGCTATTCACAATCAATTCTCTACAATTCACAAAACACTTCTCCATATTTCTAGTCTAGCGACACCAACCCCAACATTATTTTTGTTCCATACGCATCACATAGCATCGTTCTATGAAGAAACGTCATAAGATTTGTATGTAAAGCACACAAGGGCTCCCTCCCATAACCAACTTCAGACATTTTTCTTCTATGCTTTGACCGAAATTTTGGAAGTTATTTCCGAGCCCCAATCTCAACTAGCGTGCGCAGAGAGAGAGAGATTGAACGCGTGGGATTAACCATAATACAAGAAACAGATGCAAGTGACTGATTCACTTCGAGCAAGTTCATGGGCTCATATGGGATGACGAGTTGGGCCCAGAGTAGCCCGCTCAACGTGACAACCGGGTTGTTTTGGATTTTTTTTTGTTTTTACATTTTTTAATATATTTAAATATTTTAAAAAAATAAAAAATATTTTAATACGCTTAAAATCATTTTCTTAATTATTAAATAAATAAAAAATTGTCAAACAGTCAACTTGAGCAGTTGTGAGAGGCAAAGTAGTTTTATTCAAGGGATGACACAGAAAGTTCAGCATGCAACAACATAGATGCAAGTGACAGACAGACACACAGCACACCATGAAGAATGAAACCAACACATTCTCATTCAAGTTCATGGTCTTGACAATCGATTTTACATTGAGCATCTTGAGATCTGTATATGACTGTTCACAGCCGACAGACATAACTGGTTCCCCAGATATGCAAACCATTGAAAGTGTAGCTCCAACCTACGCCATCAATTTCAGTTATACATTAGTCATAACAGATGACAACAATGGACGCAAATCAAGCAATCAAAACTCTCAAAACTCCTTGCTGTTTGAGGAGTAACTACCTTATCATCAATAGTATCAAACTTTGTGAGCAAGATCCCATCTATCAGTCTTGGACTAGCTGAAGTCGAAAGGTCGGCTAATTTCTGTATAGAAAACAAGTGTAGCTTAAATAACTCGATAAATAAAAGGTCCCAACAATAGATGACAATCCTAAATCTAAAAGTCATACCTGATCGAATTTTGAAAGTTGATCAACGGCATCATTTCCAACCAGTGCCTCTCCAACAAACAAGACCAGTTCGGGATTGTTAAGGTAAATAAGCTTTGAGAGTGCTCTCATCAACGGTTCATTATCCTGAAAAATGGAGAACATGTATCAAATGGCCATGATGGAATAAAAACAAACATGGCAGAGAAACACATAGCCCTAATTATCTATAAAAGCCAGTATAATACATATAGCAGATAACAACACATATTTATAACATAATACCAGCTAAGCGCGATACCTGCATTTGACCAGCTGTATCAACAAGAACCACATCAGAACCATTATGTGTTGCCTCCCGGATTGCTTCCTTTGCTACAATGGCAGGATCTTTCTCAAAGCCCTTCTCAAATATAGAATCTTACAAGAGAAAAAGGTGACAATTCAGCAATGAGGGTCCAGCTTGTATTACTTACATATTTTATTCAACAAACAAACCCTCTCTGAGTAAAGAAGCCAGATAGCCTGGTAATAGGCTGTAAAATCAAATGTTCAACCAGGAGCCTTTGCGCATGAGTCGCAGCTGCTCAACCGCTCCAGATCGGAAAGTGTCACAAGCAGCCATCATGACATTGATCACGTGCTGCAGAAGCCAGTAGGCAACCTGCAAAGTGACTTTTTAAAGAAACTCTACACTCAAAAATTCATAGAATATAATAAGTGTGCTCACAGGACCAATGTATGCAAAAACACACGCACATGCATCCTCTACGATACAGAAGTAGGGTAACTTAGGCACTTAAACTTCATTTACAGTTTAATGGCACTGTCTAAATTGAAAAATAAGTAGATTTTAAAGGAAGTAACGATGTAAAAACTAAATTATGGCCCAAAAAATTGTATTGAATTGTTGAAATAACAATCGCCGGGATGGAGATGAAGAACTCAGTATCATATTTTTTTCATGAAGACAGACAATGTTGAAAAACTCAAGCAATATCCTTCAAATAACTATGCCTAAAACTACAAAGATTGCAGATAGTGAATGGAAGTCATAAAAATAAAATTACGTGTATGCTCTAAATTAAGTCATACATGCACACACAATAACCAAAGGATTGAAATTAATAAACTAACCTTTGGAACATTGTTGAAAACCACCCCTTCTTCTTAGTTTCAGGCTTGCTGTCCTTCCCCACTTCCTCATCTTCTTCAGCCTCGCTTTCACTGCTAAAAATATCTTCCTTGTCCATCATACTTTCACCATGATTTGCTGCAACAACCTCTATATTGTCCCCATTCTCACCCACATCATCTGTGAAATCCAATTTGGCCTGAGGTGGTGAATCGTCCCAAACTCTATTCTTCTTTGTTTTCTTTTTCTTTGGCTCTGCCTTAGAGCCCTTGCTAACAAGGGTTTCGGCTTTCTTCCCACCTTTAGCTCTAAGCTTCTGAAGCTTATTTACATCAAAAGCCCCAGCGTCGGAGCTCCCATTTCCTATACCGTTAACACCACCATTCACCTTAGAATCTTCATTATGAACATAGTTACCACTGGAGTGCCCATTCTCCAAGTTGTGGCCTTTCGTATTATCACCATCCCCACCATCATTGGGGGAAGTACTTTCACTCTTTTTGTTACTTACTCCTTCAAATCTAGCATTTTGCATCTGCCCTTGCTTCTTACTATTATTTAGAGGTGAAAAAGCAGTGTTTCTACCCAACACAAAACCTAGAGGGGGGTAAATAGGTGTAGTTCAAAATTTTCTTAGTCTACTAAACATATTGACACCCATACAACTAATCCAAAATATGCATCACACGAGTAATCAAAACAGAGATTTGTTCACGGAGTGGAAACTCATTTGATGAACTTCTTCAAAATATAAAACCACTCCGAGTGTAGGTCACCATCACAAATCCACCATAGAAATATAAGTTCGTTACAACCAATTTAGAAACACTCACAAAACCTTAGTAGTAGCTAAATCTTGGCTTGCAACTCCATAAATAACCCTTTCTATAGTATCCCACAAGAACCTCTCAATCTCTGCAGCACGGCAGCTTCAGAAACCTTCCGGCCAATGAATACGTCCACTTCAATAGACTCTACAGTGTTTTTATCTTGAGTGTGATTTGGTGAAGGTAAATCTTCCAAGAGATTCAACTTTGAATGAGAGAAAAATTTCTCTCAAATGCTCTTGAAAAGAGATTGTGTTTTTGCTCTGTTTTTCTTCACCCAAAGAACAGAAATAACCTGTTTTATTTATAGTCCCAGCAAGACACGGCGCTCAAAATTAGGTTGTCTTGAACATTGGCTTGAACGAGGTGTCAAGCGAAGGTCGAGCGCATGTTGTCTTCTGAAACGGCTCGAGCGAGACGTCGAGCGCACATCGAGCGAGACGTCGAGCGCACATCGAGCGAACCTCTCTGGATGAGTTCTGCTCGAGCGCTACGTCGAGCGCAAATCGAGTGAACCTCTCTGAATGGGTTCTGCTCGAGCGCTATGTCGAGCGCACCTTGAGCGAACCTCTCTGGATAGGTTCTGCTCGAGCGCCACGTCGAGCGCACCTTGAGTGAACCACTCTGGATGGGTTATGCTCGAGCGCCACGTCTAGCGCACCTTGAGCGAACCTCTCTATATGGTTTCGCTCGATCGCTTCGTCGAGCGCACATTGAGCGAATCACTCTGTATGAGTTCCGCTCGAGCGCTAAGTTGAGCGCAAGTCGAGCGAACCTCTCTGGAAGGTCCCGCTCGAGCTCCAGTCGAGCGCCAGTCGAGCCATGTTGAGCACACTTCAATCTTTTTTCATATTACACTGCTTCAGCACTTGTTACAACTCAATTTTACACAAGTTTTTCACAAGAATATGCCAATCAACTAATTTTTTTTCTCAACAATCTCCCCCTTTGGCATTTCTGTGACAAAACCTCTAACCTATACATAGGACCTAATCCTGACACACCCTAAATAGGATTCCCTTGATTTAGACAAAATCTTGAACATGTTGAGAAATTTCTGCAAACACTTAGCAAACGGTTAAACGAACCACAAAAAATATGCAATAAATAATCTCATAAGCATAAACAATGTCAGTTGCACAGTTTTCATAAAAAAACTTTTCATTAAGAAATTAATTAGACATTAAGTTCAATAGACAAACAATAGCAGCATGCAATTAACAACAAAAGCTGCTCCCCCACAAAAACAATGTGATACTATTACAAACAAAACAAAAACTGCCCCTACAGCTTTCTTGCTACTCCCCCTATATCTATACCACTCCCCCTGAATATGTACTACTCTCCCTTTTTGTCATGACAAGCCAAGGGTCTCAAGTATCACCATGAGGCTGACTGCCATCATCATCATCACCATTAGGCTGACTGCCATCATCATCAAAGCGCTCCTCTATATCGTTGAAGTGTTGAGTCACAAGCTGCTACAGACTGTTAACTTTAGCATCAAGGCTATCAAACCGTGCATCAAACCGTGTTTCAAGAAGGGCAAGGTACTCAACGACCTGCTGAAGGCTGGGCTCGATCAAACTAGGTGCCGATGTGGATGGTACCGAGCTATGTGGCTGTGAGCTTGAATGCCGAGAGCTTGATGGCTGAGAAGAGGGTGGTGGAGGATGCTCAACATCTAGAGGTTGAGGGGCAATGTGAGCCCGACTCATTTGCATGGTCCTAGGACCAATAGGAGCTTTAAGAGGGACTCTAGGCTCATGTGGAAGAAGCGCAACTGACCGAGAGAGGGCTAACCTAGTGATGAGGCAAGCGAAAGGCAAACCAGTCCGTGTTTTAGGGGAATTAAAAGCCTCAAGCATAACCCGGCACAGATGACTCCCTAGGTCTATGGAAACATCGTTGATCAGTGCATACAAAAGAGTGGCACGGTCAGGACCCACATCACTCTGATGACCAGTAGGATAGAGATTTGTAAGGACTATCCTACTGAAAATGAGAAAATCAGGTGGAAAACGTGCCGTTAGAATGGGTGACTTACCATCCCAACTAGAAAATGGACCAATTAGACACTCAACAATGACTGACGGACTAGGAGGGGAAGTCCGTGTATAGAGATACACAGGATTTGCCACACGCGGGGCATTTAGCAAGTCCGCTAACATGCCCGGAGTCACCCGAAAGACAATATTCCGGAGACTAACATCAAAAGAGTCATCATCAGAGATGGCATGAATGTTGGAGTAAAACTCCTTAACCAACTCCATAGAAGGAGTGGGATGACCAATGGTCAAGGCTAGCCACTGGCGAGACTAAAAAATATATGGGATAATAGTCTCAGAAAGCTCACCGAGGGTGACTACCCGCTCGACAATAGGAGAACGGTTAGAAAAGTTTTGAGCATAAAGTTCTCTTGCACAAGCATCGTGGAAAAGTGCTTGAGCGAGGGTAGGAGGATTTTGGCGTGGACGAACACGTCGAGACATACTTTTGACTGTGGACATAATCAGTGACCGTTAGACAAAGTTAAAGGAAATGTGAAATGTCCAATGAATGTCTAAAATGCCCAATGCATGATTCAAACCAATGTATACTTTGCCAAAATTAGGTTATATAAAAAAAATTTCAAAACCAAGGCATGAATGTTGTCAAAAACCATTTTAAAATGCACAATGCATATGCCCACAAGCACAATTTAACAACCCATTTGGCATTTTGAGCATTTCAAGTGCAACTAAGCCAATGTTGGGTTTTAAACCCAATGGAGGTCCCAATCCTCAATGTCAAATACTAACCCAATGGAATGAATATGGGAACAATGTTATGCTGATACATGATGAAAATGAACAACCAAACCTCATTGAGGCATTTCACAGAACACTTGGTGTGCATCCAAGCAAAAACCAAATGAAAAAGACTCTTGGGAGTTCCATGAACCTCCTCAATACAAGAGTGAGAGAATCACTCTCTACTCCCAAATCACAAATCAGCAACCACCCCAAATAAAATCTCCATTTCGAAACCCAAAAATAAAAACCCCAAATATAACAAACCAATGGAGAAAAAAAAAAACCAAATCCTAATTCCGAAATTAGGAAAATAAACCCAATGGAAGGAAACTTACCGTGAGGGAAGAGAAAATGGTGCAGGAATCGCACAGAGAGGGAAGAATCGCACCCTAATAGAAGAATCGCACGGAGAGGGAAGAGAAAACGGTGCAGAAATAAAAGGAAATGCGGGAAAGAGAAACTGTCGCAAAGCAGTTTTAAAACGTTTTTTCGCTCGAACGGAATTTAAGTTTCGCTCGAGCGAAAATCCAGAATTCACAAATATAAGCACAATTTCTCATTCAGTGATTCAATCATTAATGAAGTCAATTTTGAAACCTGAAAATCACATCACATGTAAAAAAGCATCATATTATCACAATTCACGCAGGTAGTAGAAACAAAGTATTACAGGTAAGATGTACATGCATGTTTATAGAATTCCTACTCAATCAAGAAGTTTCAACCAAAATATGTGAGTGGGGTTAGGCTGAAACATGAAACCATAAGTGCTTGGAAAGCCTTTCCACGATACAGAAAGTAAAACCTAATGCTGCTAGGACCTAAAAAATTTTGTTTTAATTCCTGTATCAGTATTGCCTATCGAGTAATATGACCCTTTTTCTTCTTCTTCTTCATCTTCTTCTCCCCTTTTTTTTTTTTTTTTTTTTTAAATGCAAAGACTTCACAAGAGGAATTTTGATATAAAATCAAGAGGTCATCTAGCCCGTGGTCAATTCTGTATACACGTAGAGCTCCCTTACACCTTTGATTGCCTCCCCAAGAACTCATAGGTGGCAAAGCAACAATTGATTGAGCTAGAAGTG
This sequence comes from Juglans nigra, assembly GCA_002916485.2. Classification (NCBI taxonomy): domain Eukaryota; kingdom Viridiplantae; phylum Streptophyta; class Magnoliopsida; order Fagales; family Juglandaceae; genus Juglans; species Juglans nigra. The sequence continues at coordinate 19,165,924 of CM036141.1, read as the reverse complement.
TAGTGTGTGATGCAGGTCACAAAATACACATAGTACACATGTTTTAAACCTTTGTAACTTGTAAATGTACATGATACAATTTTCAAACGACATATGTCTACAAAAATTTCAGAATTGACATCACTAACCATGTTTATCACACACATGTGCACTCTTTCTATATACAATAGCAAGCAAAAAAAAAAAAATTTAATAGAAGGGAGGAGCATGAGGAGAGGGAAAATACACAAAACAAATAAAACTAGAATGCATGTAATGTATGTTCCAGCCCTTAGGTCAATGCACAAATACCAATAGCTTTTCTAAGACATTCAAATCGAAGCCCATCCAAAGGTTTGGTAAGGAGATCGGCTAGTTGATGTTCGGTGGGAATGTACTCAAGGGCTACGATATGTGTTTCCACAAGTTCTCGAATGAGATGATGTCTAATATCAATGTGCTTGGTCCTAGAATGTTGGACAAGATTTTTTGAAATGTTTATGGCACTAGTATTATCACAATAAATGCTCATTACACCTTAAGTAATGCCATAGTCACATAACATTTGTTTCATCCACAACAATTGTGTGCAATAACTCCCAGCGGCAATGTACTTAGCCTCAGCTGTGGATAAGGAAATGAACTTTTGCTTTTTGCTCATCCAAGCTACAAGATTAGAGCCTACATAAAAGCACCCACTAGAAGTACTTTTTCTATCATCCGCATTACCGGCCCAATCAGCATCAGAATAGCCCGCAAGCACAGTATTAGAGTCTCTAGAGTACCAAATCCCATAATTAACTGTCTTATTCACATACCGAAGTATACGTTTGACAGCTACAAGATGTGATTATTTGGGATTTGCTTGAAATCTAGCACAAACCCCAACACTAAACGCAATGTCAGGTCTACTCGCAGTGAGATACAATAAACTCCCAATCATGCTCCTGTACAAGGATTGTTCAACATTTTTCTTAGACACATCAGTGCTTAGCTTGACAGATGGGGCAGGTTTGCACATTCAACACATTGGTTCTACAACTCTGGAAACTCTCACTAAATCTTTCTCATTATCTAATTTACTACATGTGCCTACCATTAAGAAAAATCTTCTTTCTGTAAGCCAATTTACTGATGAGAATAATGTGTTCATTGAGTTTCATTCTTCTTTCTTTTTGGTGAAGGACGAAGCCACGGGGACAACACTTCTACGTGGCAACACTAAGGATGGCTTATACACTTTTCCAGCACCAACTCAATTCTCTCCTCAGACGAACCTTTGTCATCGTGCTCCCCTTGAAATTTGGCATTGTCGCATGGGACATCCCTCATACGCCACTGTTCGACACCTCATTTCCAAATTTTCTCTTCCATTTTCAACCAATAAAAACCATGGTGTTTGTGCTGCCTGTCAACAAGGGAAAAGCCATCGTCTTCCATTTTCTCCCTCTCCATCTATTTCTCAAATGCCTCTTGAATTAATATTTTCTGATGTATGGGGTCCTTCCCCAATTTTGTCATCAAATGGAAATAAATATTATGTTTCTTTTGTTGATCACTACAGTAAATATACATGGCTTTTTCCCATTTCTCATAAATCCGATGTTCTTAAAGTTTTTATCTCTTTTCAAAAACTTGTTGAACGTCATTTTAATTGCAAAATAAAATCAGTCCAAATGGATTGAGGCGGTGAATTTCGCTCCTTACATAATGTCTTTGTCACTGTTGGCATTCAACATCGAGTCACATGTCCACACACATCCGAACAAAACGGCTCCGTTGAAAGGAAACATCGCCATATTGTTGAAACTGGTCTTTCTCTCCTCTCTCACAGCAGTGTTCCTTACCTTTATTGGGATGATGCTTTTCTCACCGCAACCTACCTTATTAATCGACTTCTCATGGCTCCTCTTGGACTTTCCCCACATGAAAAATTACATAACCAAACACCTGATTTTTTATTCTTCAAAATTTTTGGTTGTGCTTGTTTTCCCTTCCTTCAGCCTTTCAACAAACATAAACTTGATTTCCGCTCCAAACTCTATGTTTTCCTTGGCTACAGTAATCTTCATCGTGGTTATAAATGTCTTGATCTCAATTCGAGTCATATCTTTATATCACGCCATGTGATATTTGATGAAGCTTCCTTTCCGTTTCGCACTCTTAACTCTCGCTCTGAACTTCAACCCGCACCCCACTCTGAAACCATTATCCTTCCTTTTGTGTTCCCTCCTCATGACAACGATGCATTCCCCTCTATGCATGCATCCCTCCCCGTGTCATCTCCTTTCCCTGAAACCCATAACACGTCAATCCCATCTGAACCAACGGCGTCTGGCCACTCCTCTCCACTTCATAATTTCATACAAAACTCCTCTGAGCCTCCCCTTAATCCATTGCGATCTGCGATGCCTGGTCCCTCCTCTTCACTTCATGACTTCATACAACCCTCCTCTGACCATCCCAATAATCCAATGCCATTTGACAGTGTTGCTGCCGAAGTACTCCCCCAACTTCGTGCTCATCCAATGAGCATTGTTAAAGCCAAAACACCCACAAATGGCATGGTCAGGTATCCTTTTCCTCGGACTTTTCTTACTACTTGCTCTGTTCCAGACACTCCAACATGCTTCTCCGAGGCATCCAAATATAGTGAATGGCGTGCCGCCATGGATGATGAATTCTCAGCTCTCATGAAACAAGGAACTTGGTCTCTCGTACCTGTGCAACTTGGCATGAATATCGTTGACTCTATGTGGGTTTCCAAATCCAAACATAAGTCCGATGGAACTCTTGAACGGTGTAAAGCTCGATTAGTCGCCAAGGGGTATCACCAGCAACAAGGAATCGATTTTGCCGACACCTTCAGTCCAGTGGTTAGACCCACTACCATCTGGTTGGTCCTCACTATTGCTATCTCTCACAAATGGTCTATCCAACAAATCGATATCCAAAATGTATTTCTCCATGGAACCCTTTTCGAAGAAGTTTACATGAGCCAACCTCACGGCTACATTCATCCTAGCTTTCCACATCACGTATGCCGTCTCCACAAGGCACTCTATGGGCTGAAACAAGCCCCAAAAGCTTGGTATTCTTGACTTCACGAGCATCTCTGCACCCTTGGTTTTCATAACTCTGTCTCAGACAACTCTCTCTTTATTTCTCAGCATGGCTCAGTAACTACATTTGTATTGGTTTACGTCGATGACATATTAATCACTGGCTCTAGTACCTCTGCAATTAACGACCTCATCTCTGCTCTCAACCTTGAATTTGCCGTAAAAAATCTTGGAGGATTGAGCTACTTCCTAGGTATAGAAGCCTTACCAGTTGCCGATGGCCTCCTTTTGTCTCAAACAGATACATCACCAACTTGCTTCACCGAACGAACATGCATGAAGCTAAGCCAGTTTCCTCACCCATGTCCTCTTCTCAAAAGTTGTCGTTATTTACTAGTTCTCCTTGCTCTGATCCTCATTATATCGGAGTGTAGTTGGCGCGCTTCAATATCTCTCGTTAAAACGCTCTGACATATCCTTTGCAATGAACAAATCCTGTCAGTTCATGCACAAACCAACTGAAGAACACTGGACAACGGTTAAGCGAATTTTGCAGTACCTCAAATTTACTGTTGACTTTGGCTTATTAATTCGTCCGAGCACTTCAACTCAATTATCCATCTACTCGGATGCCGATTGGGCAGGATGCCTTGATGATCGTAAATCCACTTAGGGATTTTGCATCTTTTTGGGTCGTAATCTTATATCTTGGAATTCCAAAAAACAACCAACGGTGGCCCGTTCTAGCACTGAAGCCGAATACCGAGCCATTGTACATGCCACGACAGAATCTCTATGGTTGCAATCCTTGTTACGAGAGCTGGGTATCTTTCTTCCTCAGCAACCAGTTCTGTGGTGTGACAACATCGGTGCTACCTACCTCACTACCAATCCTGTCTTCCATGCTCGTACCAAACATGTGGAAATTGATTATCATTTTGTTCTGGAAAAGGTTCAACAGAAATCCCTTGAAGTTAAATTCATTTCTAGCAAAGACCAACTAGCCGATGGACTAACCAAACCTCTTGTGTCTACTCAGTTTTCATTCCTGTGAGACAAGCTCAACGTTTGTTCTTCCACGTTGTGCTTGAAAGGGCATAATAAGGATATCTCCGACAGCATGCAATGTAACTCTCAATCCCATGACAGCATGCAACTTAACTCTCGGCCTTAACCAATGCAGTGTCAAAGGCTCCAATTGTATCCCTGTAAATCTGCACTAATTGTATATATTATGTGCATGATCTTAGGCTAGACAACTATCCATATTTATACTGACAGCTAGCATGTGAATGGCCTATATATGTGTAACACATTGATATGCAATACCCGAGAGTTTCCTTCCTTAAGATGTATTGTTTTATGCTTCATTTGGATTCTCATTTTCATTCTCTAAATCAGAAATTTTTGATTCGAGGCCCATGCATCTCCCCATCTGCAGCTTGGTTGCTATAAAGGTAGCATGGTTGCTATAAAGGTAGCAAAATAGAATAGAGTATCGAAGATTGAGCATTCACACCCAACTCGAAGTGTAACACCCGGATCCAATCAAGCTCAATTCTTTTTTTTATTTATTTTTTTATTTTTTTTCCACAAGTTAACTTCCCCGCATGTTTTATTTTTATTTTTTCTTTCCGTCTATATTTTTTTTTTCACCCCTAAGTTTTCCCTCTCGTCCACGGCAATGCATGATCTTGCACGTCTCTAGTGTTTTTTTTTTTATCCATTCCATGCACACACACGAGTCTATTTTCAGCTCTCTCCACACGCATGTCTCCCTCTTATCTCTAGGGTTTCACCGCACATATATATAGACACACATATCTTATCCCATGCTATTAGCAACTACCCAATCACTTGCTGCCGCACCACTTTAGAATCGCAAGCCCCAACCTCCATCCCCTCGGTTTCATGCACTCCCATACCGAGGGTAGTTTTAACCTAATGTTTTCGGGTGAGAAGTTTTTTTTGGATTTATATTTAAATGAAATTTTACTTTAAGTTTCAATAAATATTATATTGTATTTTGATAATATTGTTAGTTAAAAGAAGTAAACCTATTTTTCTTAAGAGATGAGTTTTTCATGACTTATTTTATGGAAATTTTAGTAACCAATATATTCTTTTTATTTATAAAATATTGTTGGTATTTTAGATATTTTGAATATTAATTTTTATTGAGTTCTATAATTATCATAATATTTATTCGATAAATTTTCTTCTTCAGTACGAATTCGATTAAGTGGATATTGATGGTCTTAGAAAATGATGGTATTTTAAGGTTATGAGGATTTTTTAAGGTATTGAAGGATTAAAATAGGTTATTTTAGAAGTTTAGGATTAAATATCGAAATGTGTGATTCATTGAAAATTTACGAGAATTACATGATTATTTTATAGGTGACGATTGACATTCATTCAACATGATTGTGGAAAGATTCAGAATGGTACTTAAGAAGTTTAGGTAAGCAGAGTTCATATACTAGTTTTGCATAAAAGAAATGAAATGAGGTTGGCTTTGAAAATAAGCATGTTTGTTTTTGAAAAGAAATCTGAAAATGACCTCAGATGTTTATTCTGCATATGCATAAATTCTATATAAGAGAAAGTATTTTCTGTCACTTCTGGTGTAAACATGAGCTAATTTTATGCATTCTGTTTCTAAACTATACAAAAAGAGCGAATATAAAAATCTAAAAGTTTTTGCTATGAATAAATGAAGATGTTTTGGTTTCTATTTATTTCGAACATGTGAAATGATCTGAAGCTATTCAGTATTTTGTTTTGATATGATGTGTCATCTGAAAACCTTGGCATGAAGTTCTGATTCTGTATCTGAATGTGATCTAATTCCAATAATGTTCTGTTCTGTTTCTGTTAAGGCCCAGCCACGGGTATAATGGTGGTTTATAATCCTACTACGGGGGTGAAATATGGTATACGGCCCATCCACAGGTATAATGGTGGTTTATAACCTTACCACGAGAGTTAAACATGATATTTGTCCTGATGTGATGCTATGAATATAATGTTTCAGTTTGGATATGCTAAAGGATTTTATTTTTGGGAACAAGTTTCTGAAAATTTCGCTTTGATATTTTGTACCAAGTTTTGTTTATGCGTTCTGAAAATAAATATGTTGTTTCTGCATTCTGAAAGTAAATGTTTTGTTCTGCATATCGAACTTTATAAATGCTCATGTTTACATGCTAGCATATGCTCTCTGCTTATTGAGTTGTTGATAACTCACCCCTTATCTCCACAATATTTTTCAGATATTTTGATGGTTAAGCTGAGGATCAAGATTTTGAGACATTGGGTGAGATGATTTAAGTATAGTGGTTTGAATCGAATATCGAATTTTCTATATAATATTAGGAATTTGGAGTCTATTTTTATATTATTGAAATGTGAGTTTAAGTGTTAGGAAGTAACTCTCTACGTTTGCGGGACCGGGGCATTACACGAAGCTCTGAATCCAAATATTAATTTGGATTCTCATCATCACTTTCATTCTCTTCATCGCTGCTTTCTGGATATAATTCAATAATTCTTGTTTCTGAAGAAGGCCGGATGTTAACACAGGGACTGCAATTTGCAACATCTTGCAATGTATTGATCTCCTTCTACTTGCGTACCACACGGATTCCAAAACTTCTAATTAGGACTCTACCGTAGTGGCAAACAAACTTAAGTTGCAGAATTCCTCCCACTGGTTTGAAACGCTCTACAAAAATAAATCATCTGAGAAAGTAAAAGCTAGGCAACAACCATCCATACTAATATACACAATTATAGTATATCTGGACATCCATAACATCATTGTGTGGGAAAAAGTATCCTTGGGAGGGATCGGACTGAACAGCAGCACATGCAATGAATCCTTTAATCTTATCTGAATACACCAAATTAACATTTATCCCATCACATACATAACTATTTGGAAGCTCTAGCTTGCCATGGTAGTCCCAATCTGGAATCTTAATTCCTGGAAATGTAAGGATACAATCTTCATCCAGGCCGTCCTCTACATATTCCAGTTCAACAAGCTAGCTAGCATCATAATTTGTAGTAGACAATTAAGGTACACAGTACTACGAGAGAGAGAGAGAGAGAGAGAGAGAGAGAGAGAGAGAGAGAGAGAGAGAGCTCAAACCGTATAGGATTTACAACCATTTTATGGCATCCACTCAAGTTAACAAAACGTAGGTTACGTAAGTTGCTTGTATTGAATTCAAACTTCTTTGATACCTCAGGAAAAATCTCCAATGACCTGCATCCATGAGCGACTACCTCTTCTATATTTGGAGGAAGTTCTAAGATTTCTTTAAGTGGGTCGCAACCAAACAACTCAAGCTTCCGTAATCCAACAAATCTTTTGAACCACTTAGCAAGGATAACAACATTGCTTCCCCATATATTTGCGCCAAACAGACTAAATCTGTTAAACATTTTATGGCGTTTCATGTGACCAACATTTGAAAGTGAGGTCCTCTAGATATTGCGACTGAGAAATGCTATTAAGGAGATCATGTCTTAATTTTAAGTCTCCGCCTATGGTTAAACACTTAAGGCTAGTAATATTCCCAATAGATGAAGGCAATTCTTTTATACCAGTCGTACCACGTGTTAGTTCAACATATGTTAAACATTTCATTTCACTGTCAATTTCAGGAAACTTCTGTAGCCTTTCGCACAAAGAAAGAATAAGGGAATCTAGAGATCTCAACTTGAGGGAGCTTGGAAATCTAGTAAGGCTCTTGCAATCTTTAATTTTCAATTCGAAGAGTTTATCAAGGAAGCCAATAGATTGATGTACCTCAACTAAGTTATTGCACCCGACAATGTTCAATCTCTTTAAAGTATGGAGTCCCGACATATCAGGAATCTTTGTTAGGAATTTACATTCAGAGAATTCCATAGTAGTCAACTTATGAAAATTCTGCAAAAAAACAAAACAAAACAAAACAAAGTAAAATAGCTTATAAGCTTGTAGAACTTTACAGCATATAAAAGAAAGAAATAATTGTACCTTCAATGATCCGTCTCCCAATTCTTTGATAAAGCTTTCAACCATTTTTAAAACGACGAGATTCTTTCCATTAAAGTTTTGTGGGAAAGAATAACCAGGATAACCACGCCAATCAAGTACTCTTAACTCATTTGAGAGATAATTAGGCTCTCTTGAAAAACATGCATTACGATTTATAAATATCCTGAGCCTTTTCATTGCCGAGAAAATCTTAGGATTCAAATCTATCCTGTCTTGTTTTGGAAACTCTATCAATATGCCTTGAATCTTGTTTGTTCCCTAATAAGACAATGCAAACAAAATCAGAGCATAAAATTTTTCATATTTTACCACTTGCTAGAATCATATAAATTTTATACATTGCGCATGTACTCTTTTTTTTTTTTTTTTTTTTAATGTTTGATTTTTATTTTTAGAATTTCCCAAACTAAGGCCTTGTTAACTTTCACAAAATTTTTTCTCTCATCTCATTCAATCTTTATAATTTTTCTAAATTTTCACACAAAATAAAATAAACAATTCAACATTTTTAATTTTTAAAATAAAAATAATATTTAAAAACGAGAACAAATGAGGCCTAAGTGATCGATCACAAAATGTCCATGTTTGCTTTCACATTTACCTACCAATTTTATCTTTTATATAAGAAAAAAGCAAAATACTAAAAAAAGAAATTGTCTCGATGTTACCAATAGTTTTTTTTTTCCTCCTCATTTAAGGCATTCTACTCATAGGCAAAATACCTATTATGAGATGAATACGTGGTAGATGTACTCATACATATAAATGGGTGCACGTACATATAATCTCAATCCAATTTTACAATCAAAAGATGAAATGTGTTTTTTTATGCAACTCTTACCTTAGTTTCTTCAAGTACATGACGAACGTCATCAGGAGACCACAACCTACTACGTTTCTCGGGTTGTTCGGGTGATTCTTGACGAACAATTTCTCTACCCATATCTTTGAGTAAGTCATGCATGCAGATTAATCTGTCATACTGATCATCAAAGGTAATGAGAGACCTATCCATTAGTACTTTGATGCCACAAGTAGGAAAGAAACCACAACCATCAAGTATTTTCGTAACATATTCTTCTCTCTCTCCAACAAAGAAACATGCAATATCCAAGAAAATACTCTTCTCGTTTTCATCCAAGCCATCATAACTTATTCTAAGCCTTTCATGAATATCTTCGGGAGGAATTTTTTTGTGCTTTTCTAAAGCACTTCTCCAATAATCAATGTCCCTACCAAATAGACCCGAGCCTATCACCATTAAAGCTAACGGAAGGCCCCCACCGTAATGCAATACATCTTCTGTGATTTTGACAAAATCGTGATAAGGATTTTCTTTTTTGAAGGCATACAAACAAAATAACCGAAGAGCTTCATCACGATCCAATTCCTTCATCTTATATCGCAAATGAACATTATAAGTAGTTAATAAATGTTCATCTCTAGTTGTTATAATGATTATACTTCCTAAACCAAACCAATCACATCCTCCAAGTAAGGTTTTCACTTTGACCGACTGATCCAAATCGTCAAGAACTAAAAGAACCTTTTTACTCCAAAGCATTTTTGTTATGAGACCCATTCCTTCATCTTCATTTCTAACCTTCAAACTCCAGTCACCCATGATCTCGCAAAGAAGTGTCTCTTGCAATTTAATTAAACCATACTCACGCTTTGAAGTTTCTCTCATGTTTGCAAGAAAGCAACAATTTTCAAACTGGTCGGTAAATGTGTTGTAGATTTCTTTAGCCAGATTTGTCTTACCAATTCCTCCAGTTCCATAGATCCCTAGAATGCATGTATCATTCACTCCCACTCGTTGAAGTATATCATGGACGTCACGTACTCTAGACTCCATTCCAACTGGATGCTCGGCAACGTCATTTAAATATTTAGGCTTTACTACTTTAGAAACGTCTCGAACAATCTCTTGAATCAGTTCTGGTTCGGTCCTTCCAATGCAAAAAATAAAAAATAAAAGAAGAATAAGGTAGAATTCTCACAATAAAGAAACAAAAGACAATGAACGAGTACGCAGCTTTTTATCCGGAAGCAAATGACAATGATGATCTATTTAATGAACTTTTTTTGCTTCCATTCTTGAATTCGGTTTGCCTCATTAAGAAGTAGGAGGCTTTTGATTTAATGATGAGTTCGTAAATTTTTATATACACACATACGTATACTTGTATTATAAATGAAGGCATACGAGTGAGTAGAAGTAGTATACCTATCTCCTAAAGTGAATCCAGACAAACCAGCCACTTCTGTCAGGGCTGCTTTCCATCTCTCTACCTTCGACTCATCCTTGAACCCTTCTTTAAGTTTAGCTAATTCTTTTCCGAACACCTCTCTCTGATTTCGTACTTTTGTTGGCTCTACATCGTAAAATACTGGTAGAACCTTTTGTTGCTTTGTTTTTTTACACTCTAGGATCTTCATCAACTCATCCAAACACCACCTGGATGATGCATAGTTTTTTGAGAGGACGACAACTGAGATCCTTGAGCTTTCGATAGCTTTGAGAAGTTCTTCTGAGATTTCTCCACCACTTGGAAGCTTGTAATCTATGTATGTGTGTATTTTCTTTCGATCCAAAGCTTGATGGAGATGGGCAGTGAAATTTTGACGAGTATCTTTGCCCCTAAAACTCAAGAATACTTCATAAGTCCACCAACGAGTAGAAGAAGAACGGGAAGAGGAAGAAGCACCTTGAAAGGCCATCAGAGAAGTCACTGTTTATCTATGACTAATTATCACTTAACTTGCAAAACAACTCTGCTTAAATTGAGTTAGAAGCCGCGTTGCATCATTTAACACAAGAAAAAGGATACGCGTTTGTTATAAGCAGAAAAATAAATAACACATGAAAGGTTTCTTGGCATCTTTCTTTTGTTAGGAAAAGCATACACGGCTTCAGGAAAAGCATGCATACGCGTTTAATGATTGTCTTGTGGAAAATAAGTTGTAGCTTGTGGAAAATAAGCTGCAAGTCTTGTGGAAAAATGATATGCAGTAGAGTCGGCACAAGGATGCCAGAAATGCAGCAGAGTCAGCAGAAGCAGAGTCGGCACATGGATGCAGAAGAGATGCAGCAGAGTCGGCAGTTGAAAAAAGACGGGGAGTTTCTTTGCTTTCGGCAACTTCTAAGAAACACCCCTCTCCATTCTTCCTAGAAACCCCCCATGACTTTGAGAGTCAAAAGTCATTTTCAAAGAGAGAAACAAAATGATATATAGTACTCATGACATGGTCAAATATTCAACTTTCTCAAAACCCCACCCCGGGAGAAGGGAAAGAGAGAAAGAATTACCTAGAGTCTTCACTCACTGCCCTGATATTTGTCCAAACTTGCTCTGCTTTGCTTTGCTTTGCTTTTGAGTTACTCTCTCAAGGCTGTGTCTGGCACTCAAAGCCCTATAGAAGTTCTCAGGCACTTGTCCAGTTGATAAATTTCAGTCCTTACCATAATGTGGTACAGAACTTCACTTATAGATGACATATGATTTACATCAAAATCACACAAACAACAAATACTCTTGTACAACTCTTATCTCTGATTTGTTAGGAAAAGCATACGCGGTTTCTGGAAAAGCATGCAACGCGTTTGTTAAAAATTGTTTAGTTTCTCGGCAATTTCTTTCAGTTCCTTTTGTTGATTGACTTGACTTATTTCTTCACAAGAACAAATTCAATTTAAGGCGTTTAATGATTAGCTTGTGGAAAATAAGCGGCAAGTCTTGTGGAAAATAACACATGAAAGGTTTCTTGGCATCGTTCTTTCGTTAGGAAAAGCATGCGCGGCTTCAGGAAAACCATCCATACGCATTTAATGATTGTCTTGTGGAAAATAAGTTGTAGCTTGTGAAAATAAGCTGTAAGTCTTGTGGAAAAATATGGCCTCTAGCTAGTTTTATAATTAGGCAGGTATTTACTCGAGGATATATACTTAATTCGTTCTCCAATTAAAATATAAAAATAAAACCTCATTCTAATTACGATGGATCTTTTAACCAGTCTTTCATATTCTAATTAGCTTAGTGTTCACGCTCCAATCACCCCATGCCACCAATCATTTCCACAAAATTAAATAGCAACCATGCATTAATCTTGCTACAGGAATTATTCCTATCATGTCCGGCTTTGGTGGAGTTAATTTTGTTTTGAATAAATATAATTTTAAATGGAAATAATATAGTTAGGATGCTTTAAGAGTTGAGATCTTTCCTCTTTTATTTTTTGACATTTTAGGAATATTTTTCATTAAATATATTTTTCATTTTTTTAATGATTAGAATTTTCTCCGTAATCCTCACTAGAGAATTACATACTGACTTTGGCATCAGACATGTCCCCTACCACCTTGAAGCTCTTATTTCTTCATAGTTGCAAGTGAACAAGTTGGGCCTCCGTGGAATTGCTCGGGCTAAGAAACACGACATCAACAATAGTGCCGTCTATGGGATATCTCCTATAAAAGTGTGTTCTTAGTATGCCGGTAGCGACACGGTCCCAAACCACGTGAAGAGAAGGAGAATAGTGCGGAGTAATGGAGGCGAGACTCACAGAGATGGAAGACACAATAAAGAAATTGATAGAGGAGATGGGAATGCTCTGCCAAGAAAACGCCACTCTAAGGCTGACCAACGAAGAGCTGGTGGGGGGGACGTAGCCTAGTGGCAACGAGCACGCCAAGTCGCGGTGCATCCCTGAGGTTGCCATGGCCGAAGAAGAGAGGTGCAAGATGCACCTCGAGCTCTGAGAGCTCGGGGACAAGTATGCAGAGATGATTAGATGATCGGGTGCGTCGTCCACTATGGATCAACTACTCACTAGCATCGACTTGCCATACAGTGCGAGAGTTATGGCCGTTCCTCTCCTGCCTAAATTCAAAGTCCCTAGATGGAGGTGTATGACGAGTCTAAAGACCCACTGGAACACTTGGAAACATTCAAAGCTCAGATGACATTGCACGGGTTCCCATGAGAGGTTGTGTGTAGAGCCTTCCCTCTAACCCTAAAAGGGGCGGCACGGGCCTGGTTCGGGTCCCTACCATTGGGATCTATGGACAACTTCAACGAGCTAGCTCGTCTCTTCTTGACGCAGTTCATGGGGAGCCAGAAGAGGAGGCACGGGGCTTCCTACCTCCTGATAGTGAAGTAGTGGGACAACGAGAGCCTGAAGTAGTACCTCTCTCGGTTCAATCGGGAGCGTATGATCACAGACAACCAAGATGAAAAGATCGCCCTAGCAGGGGGAATCTGGCTTCGGAACCCATTCATGACCGAGATGGCCTGGAGGACCCCCACGACACTAAAGGAGTTTATGGACCAATCCGACGGCTTCTACAATCTCTCTACAGTCTAATTACGATGGATCTTTCTATAGTCTTTCATATTCTAATTAGTTTAGTGCTCACACTCCAATCATGCATTAATCTTGGTACAAGAATTATTCCTATCATGTCCAGCTTTGTTGGAGTTAATTTTTGTTTTGAATAAATATAATTTTTTATAGGGAATAAATATAATTTCAAATGGAAATAATATGGTAAGGATGCTTTAAGAGTTGAGATCATTTCTTTTCTTGGATCATTTTACTTTGTGTGATGATAGAAGTTTAACATGGACTAGCATTATTTTATCTAAGATTTGGATTTGGATTTGGATTTGGATTTGTAACAAAGCCTAATAATTAGCTTCTAACAATTTTTGAGTTCTTAGATTTGAAATCCAAATCCAAATCCAAATCTAAATCCAAATTCATGAGGAGTTTGTTTCTTGGCCACTTGTGCGTGGTGCCTTTTACTGAGATAAATAACAACAAAGTAATACTAAATATAGTTATGGATTGTGCAAAGCATGCTCCTTTTGAAAAAGAATCAATTCACTATTAAAAAATTAATTTTTCATGTGAATATTATATTTACTCACCTTTTTATAAAATGAGTGCTTACGTACTCTATAACTGCAAATATAATTTCTCTTAACAAAATACACATTATCCTCTTTTTGGCAAATTCCTATTATGCTTGTTTCATATATGAGATGAGATGAAAGTTAAAAGTTAAAAGTTGAATACAATATTGTTAGAATATAATTTTTTTAATATTATTTATGTTTGATGGATTTGAAAAATTGAATTTTTTTGTATTTTGTTTGAAAGTTTAGAAAAATTGTAATTATTAGATTAGATGAGACAAACCAGCCAAGAATACAAAAAATAAAATAAAAATCTTCTCCAATTGGGCAACTGAATTGGAGAGTTTAATTTTGAATAGAGGTAGACACATTAGACACATTATGTAAATTTTAGCATATTAATACTATTCATATAGTTCAGTGGACGATTGAATCAAATAGAATTATTTTAGTCAAAAGCATATGGCCTAATGGCAAAACACCCAAACCTCTTGTACGTGGATTCTCCTATCAAGGCTAAAAAGGGCCCCATCAAGCCCAACCCAGGACAGAAGGCCACAAATCCAGCCCCCCTAAAAGAATCCTTTGTAAATGACATAACAGGGATGGTGCTGTAGGGGATGAGACATGTCAATCTGGAGACCCCTCGAGTAATGTCCAGTCTTGAAGTGCCCACCCACATAGCAAGCGTGATGCACGGAGAATTGTTGATATACTGATAGGAGAGGCATGGACAGACCAAAGGGAAAGCAGACCAAAAAAAGGGGACTGAAGAACTATGCCGCATTTATAGTTCCACCACCCGGACAGACGCGCCACATTAATGGCACTGTCGCAAAGCGGTGCCCCATTAATGATGTCGTCTCAAGGCCACACCGCATTTAAAGATTCCGACAAAAGGAATAGTACAAGGAATACGACCTTTACGGAAGCAGACACGACCTGACTTCTAAAACTTGTAGTATAAATAGGTTATCTCAGGTACGAGGAAACTTTCTCTGATCCCTAAACTCTCTTACTTATTTACTACACTCCAAGAATATTTACTAACTTAGGCATCAGAGGCTCCTCGGCTCCAAAGCTGCCCTCTCAAAGTTGTAGTATTTTCTACCTTGTGCAGGGTTCGTTTTCGAAGACCTAAGTTGTTGGAGCTTGGCCCAAAGGTGCACGAAACATGACGTTAACAGTGGCACTGTTTGTGGTATCGTAATAGATCTTGTGTGTCCTTCTCATGCCTGCGACAACCCGTTCTAAACAACTCAAGAGAAATATGGAAGATGCCATGGAAGCAAGGATGAAAACAATGGAGGAATGGGTGACGAAGCTAACTAGCAAAGTGGAAGCACTCCGCAAAGAAAATGCGGAACTCAAAGAATCCCAACGTGAAAAAGATGGAGGGGAGGCTAGTGACACAGAGCACTTGGGGTCCTGAAAACACACAAGCGAGACACAAGAAGTAAGAGGAGCAGAAACACATGCACGATGAACTTCGTAGCCTCAAGGGGAAGTACGAGGAAAATAGTGTGGAAAGTGGATAGGTCGTCAATGGTGGACCAGTTGCTCACAAGCACGGGTCTTCCCTATATTAAAGAAGTGATGGCATTTCCTTTGCCACCGAAGTTCAAAGTCCCCCTATGGAGATGTATGACGAAGGAAGGGACCTTCTCAAGCACCTGGAAACTTTCAGGGCTCACATGACGCTGCATGGCTTCCCTGAGGAAATTGCTTGTAGGGCGTTTCCATTGATCCTGAAGGGATTAACGCGTGCATGGTTTGGGTCACTAGCATCGAAATCAGTGGACAGCTTCGACGAGCTAGCCCGATTGTTCCTAACCCAATTCATGTCCAATCGGAGAAGGCGACGTCCAGCTACATACGGCCTCACTATCAAACAAATGGAGGATGAGAGTCTAAAGTCCTACTTGGCCTGGTTCAACAAAGAGCGCATGACCACTGACTACCAAGATGAGAAGATCACTTTAGCAGTGCTCCTGGGAGGCGTCTGACCCCTCTCCCAGTTTATGGCAAAGTTGGCCAAACAGACTCCTGAGACGTTGCAGGATTTCATGGACCAGGACAACTTTATCAACGTAGAAGACACTCTCCGGGCATTGACAGAGCCGCGAAGGAAGAAAATAGAATGCGCAGAAAGGAAGGAGAAGGCCTCAACTAAGGTCAAGCCCCACAAGAAAGGAGAAAGGGGCTCCCAGGAGAATCGGCGAGAGGAAGTCCAGGCAAAGGGACTCGGGCCACGGTATGACTGACCCACATTCACCATCCAAAAGGAGGACGACTGAAAAATAATGTGCCGCTACTGCACGTACCATCGGTCCACCTCACATAACACCGAAGACTGCTTCGCCCCGAGAGGCAGGAAGGAATGTGCAGAACAGCAAAGGTGCTTCTGTTCCCCGTCCAGAAGGCAAAAGCATTGGAGAAGGGAAAGGTCGAGGGAAAGGAGTTGGGATCAAGGTAACCAGCACCAACAAGTGAACAACCCTCAACATTTGGCGATAAGGGGGCCACCACCAGGTTCCCCGCACTCGCCACCAAGGCAGCAGCCCTGGAAGAAATTTGAACCATTGCTAGAGGGTTCGCAGGCGGGGGGGGGGGGGGGGTGGGGGGGATCACCGGGTCGGGGAGAAAAGCACATGCCAGGCTGGCCCGATACTACGAGAGATACTCGGTTGAGTATCATCTCGCCAAACAACGAATGGGTGACCCCACTCTGGTAATCTCGTTCACAAAGGTGGATGAAAAAGGGGTTTTGTACCCTCATAACGAGGCCATGGTAGTCAAAATGCTCGTTGCCAACTTCACCATCCGCAGAATCCTCATTGACAACGGGAGCTCTGCAGACATCCTATTTTGGGAGGCTTTTGTCAAGATGGGTATTGAGGCCTCCCGACAATTGCCCACCCCCATGCCCTTAAAAGGTTTCTCAGGAAGCATTGTTCGGCCGGTGGGAACGATCACCCTATCCATCCTTGTGGGTAGTAGCCACTACACGACCCCTGTTATGGTTGACTTCATGGTGGTAAAAATTTCATGGGCATACAACACCATCATCATGAGGCCCACCCTCAACAGCTTAAGGGTTGTCACGTTGACCTACTACCTCAAAATAAAATTCCCAACTCCTCAGAGAGTGAGGGAAGTTTGAGAAGAGCATGTATCGGTGAGGGAATGCTACATTTAGGAGCTGAAATAAAAAGATGAAAGGCTTGCCTTGGGCAGCACCAAAGGAACAAAATAGGCGGGGCACCACCGAAAAAATCACGGCAGGCCTCAATCTACAATTCACCCTGCCAGTTTCTATAGGGGAAGGGATGGTGCACAAGTTTGGAGAGGAAGATGGGCGACGACCTCCCCAGATCAGGATTCAGAGAGGAGGATGGGCGACGACCTCCCCAGATCAGGATTCAGAGAGGAAGATGGGCGACGACCTTCCCAGACCAGTATTCAGAGTCCCTTAAATTTTGTAACATCTCTCCACCGAGCTTGTACATTCCTTTTTATTTAATAAAGCACAACTTTTCAGGACAACATTAAGCATCTACTACATGCTTACATATTATCAGGAAGGCACCAACAACAAAAAGTGCGGCTAATGAAATCTACGACTACAAGGCCATCAACAACTTACCTCCCTATGGGGCACCATTGGGAAATGTAGGCCTAAGGATTGCCTTATCCCTCTCCCCGTGGAGTGCAGGTCAGCTAATGGCGGTTTGAAGATAAAATTTACCTTCCTTGCTGACGTCAACAGGCGGGTGCGGGTCCAATAACAAACTGCCCAAAAACTTACCTCCCTGCGGGACACTATAGGAAAAGGTCGGCCCTAAGGTGGCCTTATCCCTCCCATAAAGGAGAGCAGAACCAACCCTATAGCCCTCCCGAACAAACTACCCCGACCTCTGTCGCAACGAAGATTGAGATCAGCGCCAGCCTGACCCAACACTTACTTTTCCTGTGATATCAACAAGCAGGAGCGGTTTCAGTAACAGATTGCCCGAACAACCTACCTCTCTGTGGGACACTATAGGGAAAGGTCGGCCTTAATGCAACCTTATTACTCCCGCAGAGAAGAGCGGGTCCTGCCTTCATGGTGAAGAGCGGTCAACCAACTGTTGTCTGAACTTACCTCCCTACAGGATACCACAAGGAAAGGTAGGCCTTAAGGTTGCCTTGTCCCTCCCACGATGGAGCGCAGGTAAGTCCTCAACTACCCTACATCAGAAAAGGTACCTTCCTAGTAAGTTTCAATAGGCAAGAGCGGGTACAGTAAGAAACTGTCCGAATAACTTACCTCCCAGCAAAATAAAAGAGGAAAGGTCGGTCAAAGGGTGTATCCTCCCGCAGAGGAGAGTGGGATTGGCCATTGGAGCAGCTCAAAAACTTACCTCGACCTCAATTACGAGTGAAGAGTGGGTCTAGCACCAGCCTGGCTCAAAATGTTACATTTTCATGTGATATCAACGAGTGGGAGGGGGTCTAGTAACAGACTGCCCGAACAACTTACCTCTCTGCGAGACTCAACAGAGTGAGGCCAGCCTAAAGGCAGTCTTATCCCTCCTGTAGAGGACAGCGGGTCCTGCCTTCAACGCGGCTTGAAGAACTTACCTTGTCTCCTATCACGGCGAAAGAACGAACTGCCCCAATGACAGTCTGAAGAAGCTAACTCCTTGGGGATCCAAAAGGGGCTAGCTATACTGGCTAATTTGTGTGGAGACAGTACAACCGAATACACAAAACCATTTTATTAATTATGCAGGATTTCAAGAAAATTATTACATCACAAAGTCACAAGACTACAAGGAACAAATTACAACATAAGGTTGCAAAGCGTCAAGGAACAAATTACAACATAAGGCCGCAAAGCATCATGGAACAAATTACAACATAAGGCCAAAAGGCTACAAGGAATAAAAAGAAAACTTGACAAGAGAAAATGCAAGGAACAAGTTACATCATAAGTCAACAAAAAACTGCACGGGCAGCAAGAAGGAGAAGTGTTCTAGTGCCTGATCTGAACCGTAAAACGGCCGAAGACTTTGTTGTTCTTGGACCAAAGGAAACTAGATGATAAGCTGCAGGCCACATTTATGGGTGAAAGAAATGCGTTCAGGGTCTGTAGCCTTCTGTGTTTCAAAAAAGATAAGCAGTTGTTGAAGCAACAACGAAAAATAGCTCCAAAGATCAGAACACCTCGGAGTTGATTTCTACGCTGAGAACTGCTTACCAGATGAAGGACAGCCACCACGACAACCAAGCCATTCACCCCAACAACAAAAGCACTTCTGCACTGCGACCAACCAAGTAGCGAGTTCGGAGTAGGCAACGACCATAGAGAAGAGTTTTGAAGTTGGGCCCTGTTAGCAAAAGGACGAAAACGAGGGGGCTCAATAAGTAAAAGGGTAAGAACGAGAGCAAAGGGTCCAGGGCCCCAACAACAAAGGAGAGGGGGTTTTCGCCCTTTGATGCTCAGACCACCATGACCAACGGTGACCTGAGCGCCACTAGAGGACCTATCACCCACTAGGGTGTAAAGGATTCATCAGAACCATGAAGGATAGAAGAAAAAGAAACAAAGGAACTTCGGAAGAAAAGCAAAGAAGGCAAAAGGATGGCAAAAGAACTAGAAACTCAACGAGAGTAACAGAGTCAAAGACAAAGGCATAAGTGAGTATAGCAGAATTTCTAACTGGGAGTAGGGTCCTTATATAGGAGGGGTGGATGCTTGGCCTGCCAAGGCATCATAACTCTACGAATCACCATAAGTCGTCACATGTTTCCCCTAGAGAACCAGAATCCCTCGATTATCTCAACCGTTATATAGCATATCTGCTGATACGACGTACATAGTTAATGACAATTAAGAACAGAGCCCTAATGCAAAATAGAAGGGAATACATTTAATGCAGAAACATAACCGGCACTGCGTCACCATGTACAAAAAATACGAACGGTTACTCAGTATGCAACAGGCAAGTTGGGAACTTCACAGAGCGTGAATAAAGGGGAAGATAAGAAGAATTCTTCCCGGACTCATCCAGAAAGAATTAGCGAGGTAACTATAAGGGATTTATTCCTATTGTTTAGAACTCGCTGGGTTTCTAACCCTTACCCGGCTCGAGGGCATCGAATAGTCAACAAGGCAAGCAGCCTAACAATTTGTGGCTACATTAAGAACCCATAGATTTTAAAAAATAAAATAAAAAAAAATAGGGAAGAATAGGAAGAAGAGAAAGAAGGGAAGAATTAAACAACAACAACCAAAAAATCAGTTGCAGTAGCTAAACGCTCCAGTTTGTCTCTTTAAAAACTTGTGTGGATTCTATTTTACTAACACAATAATTCTCTGTAGTGTGAAAATCGACTACTTTCAATCAGTAAAAAGTCAACTCTACTAAAAGGGAACTCCATCAACAACAGCTTACCTCCCCACTAAGGAAAACATAAAGGTAGGTCTAAAAGGTTGCATTATCCCTTTTGCGGAGGAGTATGGGTCGACCCTTGGCCATCTAAGGACAAAATCTGCAACAACAAAATCTTTATCAGCGGAATCTCCACCAATGAAGCAAATGATGCCAACAGGGTAGGCTGGGAAACTTCAAAGACTCGGTTGGACATTGCCGCCTAAATAACAAATAAAACGATAGCCATGTTCTAGAATCGTTATCCATAGAAGATAAACAAACATAGCATGACCGGCTAGCAGTGTAGGTAGGGGCTTTGCAGACCCCTTTACTTTAGTTCCCTGGGCTGGCCACAAAACAACGAAGGAAGAAAGGAAAAAATAAGCATGAGCATTAATCAGTATATGTATATGTACAAGCCGCTGAGCAACAAAACGTGGATACAAGTGTAGAAAAAAGGGAGTACAACGAAACAAATAAAGACTAAGTCTCGGCTCTGGGAGCATCGGCCTCAGCGACCGCGGGGCATGGGTGGTCGGCTCAGCGGCAATAGGAGCAAGGTTGGTCGGCTTAGCGGCAGTAGGAGCAAGGCTGGCTGGGTCAACTAAAGCCGGCACAGTCGTGGCTGGACCAAGAAAGCATTTAGCATCTCTTTCATTCCCAGATTGCGGTTGAATTCAAAGGATGCCTCTCTGGTAGGGATATCACCAAGCACAAGCCTCTGAAGGTAGTTGGTGAAAGATCTCGAACGCAAATCCGGACTCCCCAACAGGAATGACCACATTGATTTACGGCCTTCAGCGACCCTGTGTCCCATGCCTTGTCGCGATGCGTTGGGAACCACCTCAGCTACCTTTGTAAAGAGAGGGTCGCATCTCGAGGATTTTGATTCAACTGTTCCAAGTGTTCCTTCTCCCGCATCAGGGATGAGTCATCCTGAAGACTTTGGTTCAGCAGCTCCAACCGCTCCTTCTCTTCCTGAAGACTTTGGTTGATCTGCCCTAGTTGGGTCTTATCCTCTTCCCATTTTTGCTTATGCTTGCGCTGGCGACGCTCCAACTTCTTCGATCTCTTGTGCCCTTCCAACAAATCGAGCTTCATCTTCTCAAGTTCAAGCTTCAACTACTCCCTTTCCTCCCTGTTGCCGCGAGCATGGTCCAAGCTCTCTTGAGCGGCCGCTTCTTGATCCTCCATGATGAAAGTCGCAAGCTGAGAAGTACCCTGGCGACATAACGGAAAGACTGAGAAAAAGGGAGAAGGTAAGAAAAGAAAAGTAAAAGGTGGGAAAGGAACAATCAAACCTCGTGGAAGAAAGCCGACAAGCATTCAACAAGTCGGCCAATAGCTTCCTCCCGGCTCCCCTCCATGGCCACCTGGGACAAAGACGGAATGGCCTCCACAAAACCTGTGAATTCAGGAAGTTCCCTAGAGATCTCCGGAGGAGCATGCGGGTCCTTACTTAAACACCCTAGGAGGGAACCGATTACAACATCAAGAGGAAAGTCATCCGATAATGGATATTCAGCCCCGGTAAGCGGTTTCTCACGCGGTCCCTCATCGATTATATCACCTACAGAGCCGTCACCCTCAAGAGACTCCACCTGGACAAATGAATCGATGACCGGACTCCTTGAACCATCGTTGCCCTGAATAAGAAAGTCTGCAGTAGGGTTCATCGGACCCCCGAGGCCTACAGCATTTGGAGGAGATTTACCTCCTGTGTAATCTTCTACCTCCACACAGTTGCTGGAAGAAACCTCCACCCCCTCATTGGTCACCTCGAGAGAGTGACTCCTAGTGGCCGAACGGGATGAAGAACAAAGGGAGATCCTTGAAGAAGAATGATGTCTCTCGCCAGGAGGGGAAGATGTAAAAATACCATGGAGGAGGGTGCCTATCTCAACCTCACCCCCAGGCGCCTCATCAATCGTCACTAGGAGAGGCGCCACAGGAAAGATACCTGCTGGTTCGTTTGCCATAACCTGCGCCGGGACCGGCACAGTAATTGGATGGCTAGCTTTCAAAGCAGTCGGTTCCAGCAGTAAAGGGTCCTAAACCCCAGAGATAATTCGTCCTCGGCTTGAATGTTCTCCCCAAGGATTGTCTTCCCCTTATCTGACAGAGGAATGCCCGAGGAGTGCTTCCAAAGAGGAGCAACTTGGGGCTTAGCCTGCCTATCATCAGAAGGAAGGTGTCCTAAAGGTGGCAGAGAGCTCCTCCGACTCTCTTTAGAAAGGAGGATCTCAGAGTAAACACCGTTGGGGTGTTTTTGCACACATTCCAGCATGATTGCAAGATGCTTCGCTTCATAAGTAGTGGCCATTGGATGCATGGCCTTATCTTCCATAACTCTTCCCCAGTCTGTTCGAATGAGGAACTCTCGATGATTCACTTGGCCCACCGAAAACTCCCAACCGCGACCAGATAGAAAGAAAAACTTGGGGGACCAGTCTTTTACCTTACGGTATCGCAATTCCAAGGTTACTAGGGCATGAGACGCTTTGAAACTGCATATGTTTCCCTTTAGGCATATCACCCTATGAGTAAGAAGAAACTCATGACCAGTAAGCTCCGCATCGTCCGGATAAGATTCCAACAAATCCCGCCGCCATATGATGTTGTAGCAATCCAATAATTGCCAAGCGTTTGGGTGCAGTTAGGAAGGGACCAAGCCGAGATGGTCCAGAAGGTCATGAATAGCGTGAGGAAACGGCAATCTCAAGCCGCATGAAAACATAGAAGGATATAGGGCCACTTTACAAGAGTGGCCCTTTGCATCAACAACGCCCTCGTCGGGGCCAGGAACTTTGAAGGAAACAGTTTCTGGTACTTGGTAAGTAAGGGCAAAAGAGGCCAATGTCAGTTTGTTAGTAGTCAAACGCCATTTGCTACCCAGAAACACTGGCCCAACATTGGCAGAACCCCTACCAAAAACATTAGGTTGAACAAAATTTTCAGACACCATCACTGCCAGAGCACGAAGTAACAAAGAAGAATGGTTGGTGAGAAGAAGAATCTACAAAAAGTAAAAATGGCGGGACAATCACAGCGTAGTGGACAAAAGTTAGGTCCCACTTCCACATTTTATAATAGAAGATGACGGTTAGGCTCCCACAAACCATCGTGACAAGGATACTAGCCACTTCGATTCCAGGGAATGTGGCTTACGAAGCGACGCCGATGTGAACAGCTGCCTAATACCTCTTCATTAATGAGTTTGAAAAGATGTTATGAAAAGGTGACCCCATCATGGAAAAAAGAAACAACATAAGAAATGCAAACCCACAGAATCTTCCTGGCCCTCAAAAAGCCTGAATAAAATTGCCCGGTCTTGATAGGAAGGCGAGATCAAATCATGATAAATTCATACCGTACTCGTCCAGTGAGAATTAGAGGGGTAATTGTAAAGGGATTTTTCCCTCAAGGCCAAAAAAGGCCCCATGAAGCCCGGCGCAAGCCAGAAGGCCACAAAGCCAGTCCCCCAGAAGAATCCTCTGTACATGACCTGTAGGAGGGATGGTGCTGCAGGTAATGGGACACGTCGATTTGGAGACCCCTCGGGTAGTGTCCGGTCTTCAAATGCCCACCCACATAGCAGGCGTGATGCGCGGAGAACCGTTGATATACTGACAGGAGAGGCATGGAAGGACCAAAGGGAAAGTAGACCAAAAAGAGGGGACTAAAGAACCACGCCGCATTTATGGTTCCACCACCCGGGCATACGTGCCACATTAATGGCACCTTCTCAAAACCGTGCCCCATTAATAACGCTATCTTAGAGCCACGCCGCATTTAAAGATTCTGACAAAAGAACAGTACAAGGAATACGACCTTCACGGAAGCAGGCACAACCTGCCCTCTAAAGCTTGTAGTATAAATAGCCGATCCAGGTATGAGAAAACTCTCTTTGATCCCTAGATTCTCTTGCTTATTTACTACACTCCAAGACTATTTACTAACTTAGGTATCGGAAGCTCTGACAACACGGTCACACATCCCACGAACGAAGTGCCCCTATAAGCCGCATTATTTTCTACCTTTTGTGCAGTCATCCCTCCTTTTGATAAAAAAAACCTGAATTGTTGGAGCTTGGCCCAAAGGTGAGCGAAACACGACGTTAACACCTCCAAAATAGAGGTCTTAGGTTTGACCCCACTTTCCGAATAAAAAAAAAAAAAATAGAATTATTTTAAAAATGAATATTCTGAATTAAATTATGTCATGTGGATGTTGTGTGGTATGAAAACTTTTAAATAGAATTATTTTTAACAAAATTATTATTATTATTTTTTGGGTATTGCAGCAAAAGGGAAAGAAAGAAAAGTTATTAATTCTTTAGAAAGTGAACCCCTGCCTCACATTAACTATATGCATGATTAGAACGGTCGTTGAACTCAAACGAATTCACTACTTAAAAAACAATTTCCTTCATTTTCAAAGATTCTGCCCAATCAGAAGAATGTCCAAACCCAAATTAACCAAGTATAATAGTATCCCGGCCACTGGCCCTAATGGTCATCCCAAACCTAGAAAATCTAGAATTAACGAAACCATGAGGGGATCAGTGACTGCATTATTAATGAACATGCGGCCTGCCCCTATGAGTAAAGGGACAGGATAATGTCGGCAAAGACATGAGCTAATATGGGCTGACGTGGCAAGGCAATAAACGTGGCAGCATATTTGAATTTCTTCTGGAAGGTCGTTGAATATGAAGTTCAATGCTAGGATAAGCATTGACAAAGCTGTACCGTGAATCTCGCAAATTGCCAATTACGTGCAGATTTTTCTGAAGATTTTCCTTAAACAACAAATTGATTTATTTCCCTCTTATTTTGTTGCTACTTTCCAATTTAAAAGGGTTTTCTTTACTGTTTGGAGTCTCTTTATATTGACCTCCATTGTAGGAGTCAAGGATCATCGATGATATTATAATAAAAGTGATATACTATCCATATATATTCTTGCATCACTACTAGGCTCAAGGCTTGGTAACTATCCCGTTTTGCATAAGAAATTATTGCTTGCCCAGTTGCATTAGGATTTATCACGATTTATTTTCATGTAAATTACAATTTTAAAATCTTAAATAATCAATACATGCAAGAACCTTAAAAACTACAGTACCTGATCAGTCATGGTCATGTTGAAAAACGCCGGTTTGCCAAATAAAAAGCTGCAAATACCCATCCGGTTTGCCTATTAGATCGCCGGAAAAACTTTGTGAAGCGAATTATAGTAGTCGAAAAAATTTAATAAATTTGCCGCTAGTGAGAAGATCTATTCCAATGGCCTAATTAAGAAAAAGTCTTGGTATCAGCAACTGTTTGGCATCAGCCAAAGCACACCTTACGTGTAAAGGTGAACCAATTTTTTTTCATTTCTTTTTCCTCCTTCTCCTTCTTCCCATAGCCCGTTCCTCTCTCATCCAGTGGATTACTTTGACATATATGGTGATCTAAAGAAGATTCGGTGGTTGAAATTTTGGCTACTTGATCGATCCAATGATCAGGACAAAAATGCAACATGTTAATAAATACTTTTCAATTTATTCCATCACTTGAATCCTAACTGAAGCTTTGCTATTCTGTAAAGCATGAATGCAAGCAATTAAATATCTAAATTTACACTCAATCAGTTCATCTTCATTACAAAGCCAGAAAAAGAACTGCTAAAAGTCGACAGCCAAGCCCCATCTCCCAACCCCACTCTCCTCCCTCTATCGCTCATAATTATAGTGTAGTTTCACGCACAAACCCTGAAACCATTACTAGTGACCCTTTGTTTTCAACCACTCAGTTCTTCGCACTAGTAGCTACCTCCACGTTCAGAAAGTAATCTAAGCCACCTCGACGTGTACCCAACCCTCCACCCAAGACCACCGTCACCAAGTCACCGGAAACCATTACTAGTGGCCCTCTGTTTTAAGCCCCTGAAAACAACGCAAGTATTATTATTATTTATTTTGCTCTGCACCTCCGCCGCCAGCGACGCAAGTTGCCAGCCACTTGCCACTGTTCATCTTGCCTCAACTGTGAGACACTTCCCTGCAGACTTGCATCGACCACCATCACTACAGCTCCTGATCTCTACCGTACCAGCCATCGAAAATTTATAGAGTGAGTGTTAAGTGTTTCTCCACTAAAATAGAGAAACATACTCATGTTGCCACCAGTTGATCCGACTCTAAACCCACGACGGAGCAGTCGTGAATCACCAGTATAACCAGAAGATGCTGACGATACACCCTAGGCTCGTCGTTTTTCCTCACGGTAAACTCTTACCGATCGTGTTCCCCAGTTTCTCTACCTCACACGTTGAGGTACAAAAGAAGATGGGCGGGCGACAGGGAGGGGAGGAGAGTTGGGCAGTGGCACTGTGCAGACGGAGGAACGTCACTCAATGTCGCCGAACAGAGAGACGGCATCACTAGTGGCAGTGGGTAGAGGAAGGATGCGACGCAGGCAAGGGATGAGTTTTTTCACGTAGGGCAAATTTGAATTGGAGAAGAAAACAAAACCGTAATAAAAAAAAATAAAAAAAAAAGAAAGAAAAAAAAATGGATTGCCATGTAGGGCGTGCAATTTTGCACACCGCTACAATGGCATATCCCTATCAAAACTCCCTAATTAAATTGCTGGAAACCTTTTGCGTCGAATAATAGTCGCCGCAAATACTATAAAATTGCCGGTAAAAAGTTTTTGCAACAATATGCGATCGTCGAAAATAAGTTTAATTTGCAAAAAAATGTTTCCAGCAAATTTTACTCGCTGGAAAAGATATTTCACAAAATAAAATAAAAAATCCACAAAATTAATTCCGATGAAGTATACCCAAACTATATTTCATATTAAAGACCCTTATATATAATATATGTATATATAACTGTAAGATATAATTATATATGAATTAAACCCTAAAGCTAGAAATTTCATGAACAGATAAAAAATACCCCTTAATGAAAAAAAAAACTCAAAAATATTAAAATCAGATCTACGAGTGATAGTGAAGAGACAATAAAAGCCTACCGACTCGTCTTCAGATTAACATAATCTTCATCCATATCCGTAGTACTTGACTTAGATTCTATTCTGATTGTGTAAATATATTGTCAATAAAAAAATGTCATCATTTTGAGGCTATTAGGTAAATAACAACGAAACCAAATTCCTACTCACTAAAATTAAGTTTTGGAGATTTATTACAATCATTTTTATCCACTTCTTTTTATTTAATACATAGTTGATCTTGTGTAATACAGAGTTCATAGCCTAAAACACACAAAAATTTGTTACAATACATGATAAATACATAAGGCCTCATTTGCATTCAAAACTCACCTCAACTCATCTCATCTCATCATTACAACTTTCTCAAACTTTCACACAAAATATAATAAACAATTCAACTTTTTCAAATCCCAAAACAACTTTATCAAATTTTCACATAAAATATAATAAATAATTCAACTTTTTATTCTACTATTCACAAACTATCTCAACCCATCTCAACTCATCCCCAGAACATGAGCAATAAATACTTAGAAGTGGAACTAGAAGAGATATATGTATGCATTTTGCTTTCCTTTCTTGCAACCAGTACTTAAGAATGCACAGAAATAAGTACATATCAATTAAAACTTAAAAATATTACATCAATGAGGAAATATTGAGCGACCAAGTGTTGAAATTACTCCATGTGTCATCTAAAGAGAGATCAACTAACCATGTACTGGAGAAGTAAAGTAGCATTAGTACATTCTTTATGAACTAAAACAAGAATAACTTGATTCATAAAGAGTATACAGAAATTAGCTCAACCCCATCACCAGTGACGTTCTCAAGTTAGTCTTCTTCAAATCCTATAATTTTGATAGGGATCTAAATCCCTATCTAGCTTCCCGTTTGAATTTTCTTAACAGCATCAAATGCTCATAAATATTGTAAAAGCCACTAATTTTTATGTATTTTATCTCCCATTTCAAACCTTAAGAATGTTAGAAGATTTCATGAATTCTGCAAGTAAATCACCAAGAAAGAGTGATTAACAATTTCACAACAAAATGAATCCATTTTAATATTTGACAAGAAGTAGTGTAAGTTTGATAACTATAAAAAAATCGTATAGTCTAATTAACCTATATATTTGCAATCGGATTTATAAGAAGCAAAATCTTCGTCAAAATACAAGAGCTCTTTGTTACAATGAACCAATATTCGAACTCCCGACATTTCAAATCACAAAAGGTCAAGCTTCATGAGTTATTGAATAAAAGCATTGGGAAAATAACTTGGAAGTACTGAACAATACCCTTCAACGGCCATTAACATAATTGCAATTCACTCGAACTTCACCTTCATTCCTAGTAAGAACTTGAACATTTCCAAGCTTTGTCATAGACACCAAAAATTGGTTCTCAAATAAGGAGCAGTTCTTGGATCTTGATGGATGATTGACAAATTAGAGATTTCATGCAAAAGTCCATCAATCTGTGGTGTGCAAATTAAAAAAATCGCCCAAACATTACTAACATCTAATACCCACAACAACACATACACAAAATGCATCATATAAAAAAGAATTTTCGTGCAAAAAAGGACATGCTTTCAGATTCAAACATCTTGAAATTAGTCTACAACAAAAGGCCAATTTTTGTAAAGCAATGACCGCGGATGAAGGTGGAGAGATAGAGAAATTAGTTGCAAATATACCTGTGTTGATAGAAGGATTTCACTTCGAGAGTTTCGGTCGATTATGCTTGCCCTCCGATACTTGAAAATCCCTAAAAAATCACTCCTAGAAATTCGAGAGAGAGAGAGAGAGAGAGAGAGAGACAGAGGGGTGACGCCAGATTCGGGGAGGCAAGAGATTGGTGGCGGTGTCGTGGTGGGAACGTTGACGCCATATTCGCGCGGCGAAGTGGGTTGTGCTCGAGAAGCAGGAGTTGGGGAGAGAGAAGGGGGGGGGGAGGGAGGGGGGTGGGGCGAAACGGTTGGAGGAAAATGAAGAGAAAACAAGCGGGCAATTTAAATTTATTAGCTTTTTGCAGCGTCTTAATATCACCACAAATAACACAAAAACCCGCCGCAAATGATAATAGTCATTAGCAATGAATAAAATATCACTCGAACTTATTCTATTGCGGCAACTAAAGGTCGCTCCAAAAAATTTGGTGCAGTTTTCAAGCATTTTGCAAAATTCTAATCACTAAGTAGTTTTTGCGGCGATCTTAAAATCGCTAAAAATAGTATATTTTCTTGATACATGCGGCAATTTTAATAGTCATCGAAAATAAAACACGATTTTAGAAATAAATTTTATTTGCGTCGATATTAACTCGCTGCAAATGCTCCATAAGTCACAGCAAAAGTAAAACTGCTATTTTCCATGGTTTAACAAATTGTTGGAATTGCTCATTTCTGACAACTAAAGATTTGCCGTAAATAGTCATCTACAATTTTTCATAAATTTTTGTAAAAGGCAATTTCCAGCGCTTTTTATTTGCCACTAATAAACATGAAATCGTTGGAAATGTATCTATTGTGGCTATTTTACCATTCATTGCAAATAAAATGTCTATACAGTAAAAAAAATTATTTCTGGTGACAATAACTCGCCGTAAAAGGGCAAAAAGTCGCCGCAAATAAGTGGAGTAATTTTAGACTCAACATTCTGAATACATTGCGTGCAATTTCAGCGGTGAGAAAAAAATCGCAGCAAATAGGTGTTAATTGCGGCAATTTTTTTTTTTTTGCGGCGATCATAAAATCGTTGGAAAAGACTTGATTTCTTATAGTGCAAGCTATTCTACTAAGTTTTCCTCTACTGATCTCATTGATGCTGGGTCTACTAAATCCAAGGCGGATTACTCATTGTTCATCCGAATGTATAAGGATAGCTTCATCGATGTGCTTGTGTACGCAGATGATATAATCATGGCCGGAAATAATAGAAAAGACTCAAAAACCATCTAGCTAATTGTTTCAAACTCAAAGATCTTGACATTTTGAAATATTTCTTGAGAATAGAGGTTGCCCGATCAGCAAAGGGTATGTATATATATATATATATATATTCCAAAGGAAATATGTACTTGAAATACTTGAAGATACAGGGTTCCTTGGATCAAAGCCCAGCATATTACCCATGGAACATAACTTGCTACTTAGTGAGCAAGATGGAGATCTCATCATAAATCGTTCCTCATATGTAATGAGCCTTTGTAAATTGACTATTTCGACGACGTCGACCTCTAAAAATGAAGACCTAGGGAGGGAACGAAAAGAGAACTTGAGAAGAGAAAGGAAGAGAATAGTAGGGAAAATTAACTGAATTTCAGAGTTGGTTCTGCCCAGCTCTTACGTTTCCTTTTTTAGCAATGTATTAAACTCATCGTAGAATCTTTGAATACAAACATTCCTAGCATATAATGACTACGTTTTAGTAATTCATTTACTAATTCAGAAAACACCGTATTGTTTTATTGCTTTCCTCACTAACCCAGACTACTCGTAACAACTAGCAGACTAATATTACTCTTCTTCACTACCCATTTCTGCATCTGCTTCCTTTACTGCTACTAGCTTCCCCTTCCATTCCTTTTGCTTTCCATTCTCTTCATGCTCGTAACATACCCCTCCCCTTCAGAACACCTTGCCCACAAGGTGAGGAAATTTCTCCCTCAACTTCCAATACGATCCCTAGGTTGCATCTTCTGTGGAAGCCCTTTGCCACAGAACAAGTAGCTCTCCCAATGGTTTGTTGTTACTATTTCTGGTCCTTCTTTGTAAGATAAGTTCAGGCTCTTGTAGTAATTCACCATGTATGTCAACTGGAGGAAGTGTAGAAAGAGGTGAAATGTACTGACCCAATTTTTTCTTCAAACAAGCAACATGAAAAACTGGGTGAATTGTGGTCTGCTGAGGAAGATCCAACTTGTAAGCAACTGAGCCAATCCTTTGGAGTACCTGAAAAGGGCCAAAAAATCTGGGAGACAATTTGAAATTTTGCCTAACAGCCAAAGACTATTGTCTATAAGTCTGCAGTCTCAAATACACCCAATCTCCAACTGAGAATTCCCTTTCAGTACATGCCTTATCATATTGAGCCTTCATTCTGTCTTGAGCTTCAACTAATTTCTACTTGTGAATCAAAAGAATCTAATCTCTAGACTTCAACAAGTCCTCAACTGCTTGGTTAGTTGTAATGCCTGGAATGTAATGGTGGAGTTTTGTAGGAGACCTGCCATACACTGCCTCATAAGGGGTCAATTTAGTTGAAGCGTGAAAAGTAGTATTATACCACCATTCAACAAGAGCTAGCCACTCAACCCACTATTTAGGCTTGTCACCAGAAAAAAACCTAAAAAATTGTTCATCACACTTATTGACAGCTTCAGTTGTCCATCGCTTTAAGGATGGTAAGCAGATGAATAGGACAGTGTGACCCCCTGCAATCTAAAGAGTTCTCTCCAAAAGGAACTAGTAAATTGAGCACCTTGATCAGACACTATGGTCTGTGGCATCCCTTGAAGTTTAAAGACATTGTCAAAGAACAATGAAGCTACCTTAATAGTTGTGAAATGATGTTTCAAAAACATGAAATGTGAATATTTTGATAACCTATCAACCACCACCATGATACAGGAGTACCCTTTAGAATTAGGTAACCCTTCTATGAAATTCATAGACAAATCCGACCATATATGTTGAGGAATAGGTAGAGGTTGAAGGAGATCATTAGGATGAACATTTTCTACTTTATTCTTCTGACAAGTATCACATTCTCATATGTAATGGTTAACTTTTGTCTTCAGACTAGGCCAATAAAAATCATGCCTAGCATGTTGGAGAGACTTTTAAAAGCCTGAATGTCCAGCACTAGGGGAAGCATGGATGAAATCTAAAATCTTAGCCTTAAGCTCACAGTTATTAGGAACATATATTCTGCCATTCTTAAACAAGAGACCATGTCTAATAGAGAAGGTAGAAGTAGAAGGCAATCCGGCCTTCAATGATTTTAGCTACTGCTGGGCTACATCATCAAACATGTAAGCTTGCTTGATTTCCTCCAACTAAGTTGGAGTAGGAAAAGAAATAACAGCTAATGAGCCACATTCATCAGAAATTGCCACCCTGGATAATGCATCAGCAACTCTATTATCCACTCCCTTCTTAAACTCAATGGAAAACTCATAACCAAGCAACTTTGAGATCCATTTTTGTTGAGCAGCAGTTCCCATCTTTTGTTCCAAAAGGTACTTTAAACTATGGTGATGTGTTTTGACCACAAATGAAGTTCCAACCAAATAGGGCCGCCACTTTCTTACAGCCATAACCAAGGCCAATAACTCTTTTTCATATGTAGAAAGGAGTAGGTTCTTCCCCTTCAAGGCTTGACTTAAAAAAGCTATAGGCTGTTGGTTCTGCATCAACACTGCACCCACACCCACACCCACTCCACAAGCATCACACTCAATAACAAATTTCTTTGAAAAGTCAAGTAAAGCCAATATTGGAGGACTTGTTACAGCCTTCTTCAACTGGTCAAATGTTTCTGTTGCTACTGCAAACCAATGGAAAGCTTATTTCTTCAACAAAGACGTCAAAGGGGCCGCTGTTTGGCCATAACTTCTAATAAACTTCCTGTAGCACCCAGTTAGCCCCAAAAAATTCCTCAAAGACTTCACTATTTTTGGAACAGGCCAAGTTAACATAGTTGACAAGTTCTTAGGATCAGCTTTAAGTCCATCCTTAGAAATAAATGGCCCAAGTATTCAATTTCAGTGCAAGCAAAACGACATTTTGACTGTTTAGCAAACAAGTGGTTCTTCTCCAAAGTTCCCAACGCAATTGCTAAATGAGACAAATGAGATTGCCAATCTCTGCTATATACCAGAATATCATCAAAGAAAATAATGACAAAGTGTCTCAAAAATGGCTTGAACACATCATTCATGAGTGACTGAAATGTGGAGGGGGGCATTAGTGAGTCCAAATGGCATAACAAGGAATTTGTAATGGCCCTCAAATGCTGCGGTTATATATTAAGTTTCCGCATAGAAAGTTAGAATGGGAAAACAAATAAATAAATAAAACAAGATGATTTCAAATTAAGCTCATATTAATTTAATTCAATACAAATTATATGCATAAGTATTAGATAATGGTTTTACTCGTGACAAAAGATCTCTGAGATGTGATTGAAAAGCATCTCTATGTGTCCAGTTAAAAAAGAGGTGGTCGTGTTAGATTCAGAAACCCAACCCGAATTTGATTGAATTCGGGTTGGGTTGAGTCGGGTTAATTCAATCACGTAGTCCGAACTGGGCCCAAAACCAGCTTGGGCTGGTCAGGTTACAGGCCTATATAGCCTCACAATTTTACACTGATATGTTTGACAAGTGGGATGAGACATAAAATTCTCATCTTATCTCATTATTACAACTTTTTCAAATTCTTATACAAAATATAATGAAAAATTTAACTTTTTCAAATTCCAATTTAAAATTTTCAAATCTCAAAACAATAATAATATTAAAAAATAATATTTTAAACTTTCATCTAAAACCAAAATTACTTAGATCAACAACCACTAAATATTGTTAAGAATTGTGATAATCAAAATATTGATGAAACATCAAAATAAAAGTAAAACGAATTAGTATTACATAACATTTTTCAAATGCATCAATCAAGTGAAAACCCAAACCAAAAATAAAAAATAAAATTAAAAGAGGCAAAAAAACACAAGTAGGTTAAGTAACTCCATCTAACAAGGGGCACAAAGCCTGAACCATAAGGAGATCAGATGGCGAATTTTCGAGAATCATCAGGTGGTAGCTTGTCCAGAGAGTACATGTATGAAATTGAAGGAAAGGCGACACAATAGAGATGAGAAAAGTTAGGAAAGTTTTTATGAATAACGAAGAAATAGAGATGAAATAAGTTTAAATAATCAATCTATAATATTTTAATAATATGAGAACTAGTAAATTTATAAAGGAATCTCACAAAAATAAATTAACAAACTGATATATATCTTGAAGTAATAGGTTCAGTCTACTCTCGAGTAAAAAGTGTATGCCAAGCGGATTAGGAGATATCTAAGGCATTAGGCCAATTTTTTGGATAAAGGGTTTAAATTATTAAGGTTTGACAAGAGTAACCAAAGATTAAAATAGGCATGCATTGGTTGTGACGGTCAAGTGTTGTAATACTCTGCTCCTTCTTTCTTACGTACGTTCCTTCTTTTTGACATACGTTCCTTCTTTATGATGTAAGCCAATTCTGAGGGCAGAGATTTTGTGAATTTGTCTGCCCCTTCTATCTAGCAACTGTGAGCCTCGTCATGTGTGTTGAACCTCGATGGCGCGTTCCTGAAGATACTATGTGACTTCTAAGGCACGCCCAGTATTTTAAATGTAGTGAAAATATTTATATGAGGTATTTTCAGTGTTGTTTAACTAAGTAATATTTTAAATAACTCAATTATAATATCTTTGAAGAGTTCCAAAAATATTATAATTGCTCTTCAAAGATATTATAATTGTGGAGAATCATTTTATATAAATGATTCCAGTTATTTAAAATATTATGGGATTTAAATTATGTTGAAAGCTTTAATTTATTAAATGGTTTTATCCTTTTAAAATTTTAAATAAGACTTCATCATTTTATTAATGATAAAGGAATATTACTCTCCGCTGGCCATGCACAGCCCGAACGGGCTTAGTGCTTACTGCGCCGCCGTGCGCCATCTTATGGTGCCACCACCTCCACACCAGCTTCTTCTTCTGTCGGCCGTCATCCTTTAGGAAGCTTAGCCTCCCTCTCCCCTTCCGTCGCGCACATGCACCATACCCATGAAAATGGGTTCACACGGCTTCAAGGCCACCGATGCTCTTAGCGCAGTTGTGCGCTGCCACCTTGGCCACCGGACACCACCACAGGCACCTCCTAGTCTCCCCCTTCCTCCTCCCTTAAACCCATGGCTAGTAGCCCCCTCCTCCATCTCATGGTTTCTCCCTCCTTCATGCACGGATTCTCCTCCCTCCACCACTGTACGCTGCCACCCATAGCAAATGAACATCACCTCCAGCCTCCTCAAGCCACCACTGAGCCATCCCAACCGCCCATAGCCCTGATCTGCCACCCATGCACGCACATTCTCTCTCACTCTCCCACGGCTTCTAGTCCACCGTACGGCCAAATCTACCACCGTGAATCACCGTGGTGCCACCTCGACGCCACCACGGGTTCCACCGCACCTCCCTTAGCCGAACCCTATATCTGACCCACCACTTTATGTGGTGGGTAGCCACTGCACGCAATGGATAGCCACTGTGCGTGGCTGACCGTCACTGTTCACGACTAGATCCATCGTGTTACGCTCCTTGCCACCATCACATGGCCACTACGAGCCCTTCCAAGACCACACCTAGCTATCCAAACGCCCAAACAGTCATCGTACGTGGATTAGCCGCCACGTACGACACTTTCGACATCATCAGTTGTGACGATCAATGAGCAACGCACGAGTTATCCCATTGATGGTATAACCCTCTATCCCTCGTTATTTATGTTAGATAATGATTAGTTAATTAGGTTGTGGACTGTGCTGTTAGTAATTGTGGAGTTCGCTGTATTGAGATGTACTGTGTAGTGAAGTGTTGGGCTTATCTGTGTAGTGCACTGTGAAGTGTGGAGTGTAGTTGGGAATTGTGCTGTGTAGTGTGGTTGTGGAGTATGTGTTGTATTGGTGACGTCGCATGTGGAATGGGAACAGTACACGCTGAGTGTACTCCATGTGTGGCGTAGTGTGAGATAAGGAGAGTATATGTAAAATATACCCTCCTGGCGTATTATGGAACGGGATGAGTACACGTGGAGTGTACTTTGTGGCATAGTGCGTGTAAAAAGGAGTACATGTGGAGTGTACTCCATGTGGTAGAGTGATGCACCATATGGCGAGTATGCCATAGTGGTGATGTGGCGTATCTGTAGGGAGTACACGTGGAGTGTACTCTATATGATGGAGTGATGCATCATATGGCGTGTACGCCATAATCGTGATGTGGCGTATGTGAAGGGAGTACACGTGGAGTGTACTCTATATGGTGGAGTGGTGCACCATATGGCGTGTACGCCATAATGGTGATGTGGAGTAATGTGTGTGAAGGGAGTACACGTGGAGTATACTCCATGTAGTAGAGTGATATACCATATGGTGAGTATGCCATAGTTGTGATGTGGCATATGTGAAGGAAGTACACGTGGAGTGTACTCCATGTGGTGGAATGATGCACCATATGGCGGGTATGCCAAAAATGTGTTGTGGCGTAGTGCATGTGAATGGAGTACACGTGAAGTGTACTCCTTGTGGTGGAGTGATGCACCATATGGCGGGTATGCCATAATGGTGATGTGGCATAACGTGTGTGAATGGAATACACGAGAAGTGTACTCCATGTAGTGGAGCAATGCATCATGTGGTGCGTATGCCATAATGGTGATGGGTCGTAGCGTGTAAAAAATGGAGTATACGTGGAATGTACTCCACGTGGTAGCGACACTCCGTGTGGCTTGTCGTACAGATAAGAATGGTTATGTGATTGATCGGCGTGGAACATGATGAGTAGTGTCGGGAGCTGTGGAATAGTGTCCCAAAGTAGTTATGGTGTAGCCGATAGTCTGAGGTGACAAGTGTCACCGTGATGGACTTATGGTTAATGAGTATCCGTGAAGTAGTAGAACAAGTGTAAGAGTATGCAGCAGAAGCATGACTGGGCAACGTCACGAAGTGACGTGGTTACTGATAGTCATGCTTATGATGGGTGAGGAGTTAGTGTAGCAATGATGTAGCAGGATAGTGATGAGATGTCACGATGTGATAGGAATACGTGAGGAACCGTACTCGTGATGAGTTAAGGGCTGATGTAAGAATGACGTAGTGGAATGTCAGGTGACATGACAAGGTCATGGTGTAGCTTGGGTGTAGTCTCGAGCTATATGATGTGACATGAGGCGTAATAGTGAACGGAGTCTTGTCGTGTTAAGTGTTGGGATGAATTGTCAAAAGGGAGGGGTAGCATGGAGAGTCATGCTAGCTGGGTTAGGAGAAGGTTGGTATCAAAGTATGGTGCTTGTTTACACAAGCATGTGATCAACATGTCATATATTGATCTTAGGTGATAAAGGGGTAAGGTACATGTGTAAACTGGTAAGACACAGGTGCCAGACGGATTCACTATATGTAATGGGTGATCTGTCCTAAGCATAGTTACGCGGTGTTTAAGCCTCAGGGTTGGTTTAGAGCCGTATGTCTTGTATGGATGGGAATGAGGATTTAGTATGAGCCAATATGTATGGAGGCAGTGATGGGTGTATTGTCTAGGATTGGGATGTGTGACTTAATTGGTCTGAGTCATGCATCAAGATGAGTTCAATAAGAAGAGTAAGACGAAGGTCTTAATGTCTTAATCCTAAAGTGAATCATGGGTTTGCCATAGTGAATGAGCACTCAGAGTAGAACGTCGAGTTTGGAAGAGATAATGACCGTAAGTGGTCCTCGAAGGTTTTAACATAATAAAGGGCACATAAGTACACGGGATAGAAGGAGAGTGTTCCAAGTGAAGCATAGTTCTATTTATAATTTAAGCTACTTATGCATTAAATAGAGAATGATGCTAAGGTATGTGTATGCATGTAGGTTGCCATCTGACAAGCACATGAATGGACTGCATGATATGCAAGTAGCATGTAGTCTAGGTATGTGTTACGTTCATACTTTTCTAGAGCTTTCTAAAATATAAAGAAAAGAAAATGAAACGTTTTTCCTTAAGATGCAAAATGAAAGACGTTTTATGAAAGAAAATGCTAAGCGTTCAAAGGTATACGTATGTACAGCCCTCCTTGGCAGCCCCTTTTTACGCAACGAAAGTATTAATTGTACGCATGTGAATGGATGACAATACGTTATACCTAGTGTATGTATTTTCTAAGAAAATCCACGAACTGACGAAAATGCATGAAAGGCATGAGGACGGATGCTGTAATGGATCCTACGAACCGATGCTGTCGTGCATGCCATGAGGTGATGCTCGTGGATGCCATGAAAGACAACGTTCGAGGTGATGCTTATGGATGCCATGAAAGCTGACATCTAAGTCCATGTATGTTTTAAATGACGTTTTTTACGAACGAACTGTTAAATGAAGGATAGAGCTGAAATGAACTGAAAGTTTAAGCCCATGCTTTTAAACGATGCTTTCCATGAATTGAACTCTTCAAAGAAAAGGACTGCATGAAAGGAAAGGATTGAATCGTAAGAAATGACTGAAATGGACTGAACGTTTAATGTATGAAAATACGTAACGGCCACATGAATGAAAATGGTACCAATGAATGGGCAGATTGCAATGCCGAGTAAGTAGTACTGATAGTGCACCCAGTGCTGCCCCCTGACTGAAAAGGGATTCCCAACCCGTGGCCACGGGCGGAGCCCGGGTCCAAAGGAAGACCGCTAACCCCAACACACGGGATGTAACAGTGTGTACCGGCCTATCAAAGTGATAAGAAAGAATGTATGTACGCATGAATGCAGGTATGCACAAACCTTTAAGAAATGAAGGCACTGACGGGGAACATGTTTTATGAAAGGAACGCCACTTTTAAAGAAAAACCATTTCCAGTGATGTTTTCAAATCAACGCATGTATGCACACATGCATGTACGTATAGTATGTATTGAATGATGAATGCATTAATGAAAACCTATGTTGCTATATTTTAATTGTATGAAGTAATTCTTATGAGTCATCGACTCATTTTCATTTTTATACATGTCCCTCCCCCTTCACAGAAACTGAACGGTCAGGACAGACACGGCCCATGGGGAAGAGCACAAAAGTCTAGGCATGAGTTTTAATTGTACGAGAGACCCTTTTTATTGTAAGATTAATATTTTTCATTGTAAACCTCTTTTATTTTAAAGCACGTTTTATTTTATAAACGTAGAGTTTTGCATCCTGGGTATGCAAGTGAAAAGTTTTAAATCAGACAGTAATTCTAGTCGTCCTTTCTAAAAATATTTTATAAAAAGTCTCACCACAAGGATGGGCGTTACAAGTGTGTAGGTTTAACTTGGGATACTAGCAAATTTCGAGAACGAAATTTTTATAAGGAAGGGAGGATGTAGCACACGGGCCAATTAAACCCAAGGCCAGTCCATTGGAGTCTCCCATTTTTTTTTTCTTTCTCTTGTTTTCACGCAGCTGAGTAACCTCTCCTACCCCACGACGCCGTTTGCGGTGAGCTTCATCTCATTTTATCTTCTTGACCGTTTTTCAATTTCAACTTTTGTACTTCCGAAGATTCCTCCACCCAATCTCCATTATCTCCACGTCTAGGCAGTTTGAAGTTTGAACTTCCTTCCGCTTTTTGAGTTCTCTCCTTTTTTCGTTTCCGTCCAACACTCGAGTCTCTCCCACCTATTTTTTATTGTCTTCTACTTGCAGTGCATTTTTATTTCTTTTTCCATCCTCTCAAACTCTCTCTATTTATCTATCTTCTCCGCACCAAGTCACTAGGCACCTGGAAACTCTACCATCCAATCACCACGGGTCAACCCCTACGGCCTAGCACCTCTGTGTCCTCAACGGAAACCTGTCCCATGCACTCACCAGCCTCCGCTGAACCAGTCAAAATCATCATCAAAAAGGAATCAGCACTGTCATGCGTCTATCTCACCCCCGCGAATCAGACAACAACTTTCCTCCTCTGCTCAACCACCTTGCAAGGCGCTACCTCACGTCAGAAATACCATGAAAATAGCCCAACCACCGTGTCCCAACCACCCAGCAACTTCCTCTGTTTTGCTATGCCAAAAACAAAGCAACCCACCACCAGTTCCACCTTAAACCGCAACTCCT
The DNA here is from genome assembly GCA_002916485.2 of Juglans nigra. Lineage (NCBI taxonomy): Eukaryota > Viridiplantae > Streptophyta > Magnoliopsida > Fagales > Juglandaceae > Juglans > Juglans nigra. The sequence goes on along the minus strand of CM036141.1, from coordinate 19,125,561 downwards.
TGTGTCAAACGAACCCACCGCAGGCTACCTAGCCACCATAAGTGTCGCACTGTGCAGCCCTTGACACACTCGAGCAACCACCCAGTCACCATGAGCCCTATCTCGAACCACCAGTCGTTGCTCCAAGTGTCCCCATCCTCGGCCATTCGCAGTTGATAGATGAGGGCTCGTGACACAGTCGATCTTTTGACCACTACCGACGCCGTGCTCAGATCCTCCGTCCATGGTTGCACCACCGTGCATGACCTCCACCCCTCATGTGCCAGGCCACCCTGCTCACCACCATCGATCCCTGCCCAGCTCACTGTCCCATCACGCCTTTCATTTTCCCTCGTTGAGTATGCCTCTGTGTTGCTCAGTTTTGATCTAGGCGTACCTTTTAGTTTGTCCCACTTTTTTTTCTTGTTTCTAGCATTACCCAATGAGCATGCATGTTGATGTTTTTATTTTTCCAAAATGCCCTTTTCATTAAGATGGTTTCATTTGGACCATTTTCATATTAAACTTGTGCTAAGTGGGTCTTGTTTGAAGCAGAAGAATTTACATTTACGGATTCAAGTTAAATGACTAAATATTCTTACAATTTGATTTTTGGTAATAAACTGCAAGTATTTTAGGAGAGGTTTGGATTCAAAACCCACCTCAACTCATCTCATCTCATCATTACAACTTTCTTAAATTTTCACACAAAATATAATAAATAATTCAACTTTTTCAAATCCCAAAACAACTTTTTCAAATTCCCACACCAAATATAATAAATAATTCAACTTTTATTCTACTATTCACAAACCATCTCAACCCATCTCAACTCATTTCTGAATCCAAACCTCTCCTTAATCTTTTATTTTTTTAAGCACTTTAAACCTATTATATGAAATAAATCTTGTATGGTTTTAAATTAGATATGATTAGTAGTTTGCAATGATTTTTAAAAATATTATTAACTATATTTTATGAACTACTATTGTTTAAAGAAATTTACGATTTTCTACTACATTATATGTTAGTGGTATTAAATTTATGATATTTGAGGGTTTCGCAGAATTTAGCTTTTTAGGAAAATAGATTACTTAGCGTTTCAGTTGTAAGTATTGAAAAGTTGTGTTAAATTCAAATATTTATGGGAGTACGTAAATATTTTATAGGTGACGATTGTTTTTCGTTCAGTACTATTGTGGAGAAATTCTGAAAAGTTAAGAAGTTTAGGTAAGCGAGGTTCCTATGCTAGGCTTTATAAGAGTTATTATGACTGAGGTTGACTTTCTGAAAACTTTACATATTTTTGTGATGAAATGAGAACTTGGAAAAAACCAACCTCAGTCGCTTTTTCTGACATGCATTGTGTAGACATGAGCTAAATTTTGTCATGCTGTCTCTGAAATCTAAAAAAGAGCGATATTGAGAATCTAAAAAATTATGCATTGATTTAGAAAGATGCTATGATTTTTGATTTTTTAGTATGTGAGAATGATCTGGTTATGTTTTGATACTCTGTTATATTTTGATATGGCATCTGAAAACCTTTGGCATGGTATACTGAATTTTTGTATCTGACTCTAACTCTGTCTCTGCTCTGCTCTGTTATGCTTTGCTCTGCTCTGTTGGGTTGGTACCACTTCTCTGTCTTTGAGTGCACTCACTTTGGAAACAGAGTAGTTTTTTATGTGGTCTTTCCTGTGTGTACACTCGGAGCTCCGAGAGTGATAAGGGAAAGATTTTACCTCTGTCTCTGCTCGGTTTGGCTACCGGGGTTAGCACATCCCTACCACGGGGTGAAACATGGTCTCTACTATGTGAGATGCTCTGTTTTGATATGATGATGCTCAGGTTATGTTATGCCAAAGTACTCTTGGTTTTATATGTTTTAAAACCATCACTCTATTACTTTTAAAAATATGTTTTGTTCTGCATGATAACTCTGGAAAAAATTTTATTCTGCATACTGTACTTTGTAAATGTTCATGTTTGCACGCTAGTATATGTCCTCTGCTTACTGAGTTGTTGATAACTCACCCCTTATCTCCACAACATTTTCCAGATATTTCAGATACTTCAACAGAGGTTTAAGAATAATAAACATGGATAAGGCTTTGTGAGCATAGTATATTAAATACAATGAGGGTACTTGTTATTGGGGAATTTTTATTGAATAGTTTCGTTTTGCTCTTTTGACTTAGTACTTTGGGAAGTTGGCATGTATTTTGAGACTTCGTCGTATTCTTAGTTCTTTATTTTGGAGTAAATGGTTTAAAACAATGAGGTCTATGAGTAATTGAGGAATTTGAGTTTATATTTGTACAATGAGATATGATTTTTAAGTGTTAAGAGGTAACTCTCTGACCTATCCGGGACCAGGGTGTTACATTTCACGTGTTATGCCATGACGGGATCATGTGCAACTTCCAAGCTGGTTCCGCCAAGAAGTGTATCGCTAGCCTAGAGAAGTGTCACTCACACATCAAGCACTGGTCCCGAAAGTTCTTCTTTATTTTAGGCTCGAGGTGTGAGTATCCCAAAGGAAAAGAGGTCCACCAGGAGTTCCCTATTCGGGCCATTTAGTCGTACATTCCTCTTGCCAAGAGTCTATCCATTAAACTGTCCAAAAAGGAGGAGGCCAAGCTAGCGATCGGGCTGTCTTGGGTAGCGACCCACCCTCTCGAGACCAATATTGACGAGGTGTTTTTCGAGGTCAACATTAGAAGGCATCTGACAGTCCTCAATCGCTTGTATGTGCTCGATCGGGACTTCTTGGCTGATCCCCCCTCGCCTCGAGAGTTTCACTCTAGCCCTCCCCAGGTTGGTGATAGGGGGGAAGCGACCGAAGGTGGACTGTAATGTAGCTAATGGGGTTCCCTATAGTGAGGTTGAGGGTTCCCAGAGTAGAAGGGGTGGATCCCGGAGTGAAGCCCTGGGGTCCAGACCCCCATTCTTCCCACGGGGGGCCAAGGAGCAAAGCTGGAGGGATCCCAACCTCTCGCTTCCCTTGAGGGGTCCTAGCACGAGCAGCCCGAATGCCTCGAGATTCCAGTTCCTCCATCCTTTGGGATTCCTGCTCAGAGCGCATAGTAATTGAACTGAGTTATTGCATATTTTATACATTTAGAACCAATATATTTTATTTATTTCATTACATTATTATTGGTTTTATATGGAAAATGGTTAAGATGAATAAATTCGAGTTGTGATTTAAATTGGTTAATAGCACGATTTGTGCTTAATTTTATAACATGTGATTTAATTGGACAATGTTCATTCACATGCATAACATATTTTTGATATTCTATTATTCTTTTTTATTTTATTTTATTTTTAATATATATTGTTTTTATAGGTCAAGAAATGAAAAGCTTGAGAAAAGTCAAGGCACCAAAAGGTTAGTCAAAAAGGCAACAACAATCTCTTGGTGTTTGGATATTGGACGGAAGCAACAAAAGAAAACTCTTTTGGTTCTCTCTCACATGCACACTGGGCAACACACACAGAAAAAAAAAAAAAAAGAAAGAAGCACAAGCACGCCGCACCAAAAAAAAAGGTAAGGGTTTTTTTCCTTCTATTTTGGGAAGACACAAAAAAGGCAGAGGGACCCATATAATTTTCTTCTTGTTTTTTCTTGGATGCAAAATGAATATTGAGTGCCGCACGTTGAAGAACTTTGAAGGGTCCAACTGCCGCTGCCCGGCCTCCTCCATTGCCTACCACTTCCATCTTCATTCATTTGGCTTGTTCTTTCCACTCTCTACTATTTATTTAATTTTAGTTTAAAGTTTATGATTTATTTTTTATATATTTGGTTAGAAGTTTGGGTAATTTATTTGCTATTTATTTTACTTAATGTCATTATTTTTCTTGCTCTTTTAAGCTTTCATTTAACAATGATTATAATTGCTATGGATTGATTTGAGAATTTGTGATTTGAATACAAGGATGAACCCTAGAATCTTAATTTTGGGGCTTTTCAATTTTCACTCGTATTTTGTCAATTATTTTCTAATCTAATTTAATTCTTAGCTTAGTTTTATTAATCTCTTAGTTCCGTTGCATATTAGATTAATTAAAGCTTAATTAAGACTTAAATAATTTCAGTTTTATTATTTAATTTTCAGATTAATTAAGATTGTTTAGCTTAGTTGATTTCTTGATTGTTAATTTCAATTTGTTAATCTTTTACATTTCATTTCGACACTAAAAAATTCAAAAACATGAATTTAGTCCATGACTAGTGCACTTTTCATTTCCGTTGCACTCTACCACTCATTGCACATATCACTACTTTTATTTTCTCTTTGTGAGTATTTTTACCATTTTAAACGAGTTTAATTTTAAGCAACTTTCACTGAAGAGACAATCTAAAAATTTATTTCTAATTATTACGTAACATCCTCCTACACTTGGGACATCATTTGTGCTACTCATTTTTGAGTGAGTCACATAGCGCCCATCGTTCGCCTCATCTTCTGCCTGTTAGGGCTTCGTTGTCAAAAAGGAGGAAAATGATGATGATATTCGGGCTGCCTTCTTCAACGCCTTCATTAAGCCCACACCTCGCGGGTTTCGGTTGTGGGGTCATTTTTCTCCTTCGAGGAGTCACTTTTGCGCTAGGCTACTCCTCATGTTCCCCCAATAGTCACAATGGTGGCTCCTTCTTCCCCCTTGCTGCCAAGGTCATTGTCCGAGAGGAAGCCGTTCCTTCAGTCCCTTCGAGCACTAGGGCTGAAGCTCTCTCTTCCCCTACTATCCTGAAGCCTATCAGTCGAGAGGAGGCTTGTCCGAGTTCCCCTTCCCTTTGTGGAGTTGAGCGACAATCGTGTGTCAATCTCGTTGCCTTCTATATGCATCTCTCTGAAGCCGAATGTGGACTCCTTTCTTGCTTCTTCTTTGAAGGCTTTCCAGCAAACTCTTTCGATAGGCGAGCTGGGTTTTGCCAAGGGAGAGGTCCAGCCCGTCGCTAACGAGGGGTCCATGACTGGCGAGGGGCCCTATGACAACTGAAGAACCCTCCCTGAGTCCCACTACATTTGAAGAACCCTATTTGGAAGAGGTTGGTGTCACCACTGGCGCATTCCTTTCCTTGGAATCCATCCAGGATGTGCCTACACCTTCGTGGTAGTGCTGGAGTGCTGGCCCATCCTCCCATGTCGGGCGGGGGCAAGCCAGGCAACTGGCTCGAGCTTTGAGAGAGCCCGGGTCGAGGCGATTGAGCGGGAGTCCAAGAAGCCAAGGCCTTTCTTTGCCCAGGTACATTCTATTTGCACTTTGCTTGTTTCTTCGATCGTTTTCTTTCCTCTTCTAACAGTTCTCACAACACAGGTCGTGGACCAACTAGCCATCATAATTTTTGAAGAGTGCGGGGAGTTGGAGGAGGAGAACATGGCGCTCTGATCTCTAGCCCTCTTTGCTCACATGGAAATTTACAGGGCGAATCGGGAGGTCAAGGAGCTGACCCTCGAGCGTGACGGTCTAATGGAGGATCTCGACACTTTGAAGGAGCACAACAAGCTCCTATGGGAGAAGGGCCAAAAGCTCAAGGGTAAGAAGTCCACGGTGAAGCGGGAGCTGGCCGTGGTTAAGGAAGAGCTCTCCCAGATCACATCAGAGTGCAAGTGTCTCTAGGACGGGCATGCCGACACCGAGAGGGACTTGAAGAGGCGGGAGGAGGAATTGCAATCAACTGGGAGAGAGCTCCAAGAGTTGGGGGAAGAGAGGGACCAATTGGCCAAAGAGCAGGCCTCAAGCGCTAGGCAATGCTCAAAGTTGTTGTCTAGGCACTTCGCACTGATTCGGGAGGTTCATTGCTAGAAAGCACTTGTGCTGCTAAGTGTGGCCCAGGCTCGTACCTTCAAAGAGAAGTTGCTTGCCGTGAGAAATAGCATCCTGGCTCAGGACGTCCAAATCTCGACCTTGGAGTCCAGTCACACTTACTAGGGGAGCAGTCATGTCCCAAATCAAGAGTGCCTGAGACATTCGAAATGAACCTTGGGGATATCGCTTCAAGGAGGGCCTTGAGTGTTTGAGGGATCATATACGAGATCATCTCGGGACAGGCCTCAGCATTCTAAACTTGGCCTCCCTCGAATTCGACCCCCAGGCTTAGAAGTTTGTCAAAACCCTCAGTAGGGACGTGATGCCTCTAGCCTTCCCGGACTATCCTCCCTTAGGCTTCATGTCCTTTGCCTATGCACCTTTGATATTTCCTTTCTCTCTGTCTCTCTCTATCTATCTGTCTGTCTGTCTGTCTGTCTCTGTCTCTCTCTCTTTTCTTCAGCCGTGATGAAAATTGTAATCCTAATATTTATGTACTTGAATTTCATGTCTTTTGCCTGTGTACTTCCTTTACTTTTGCGCACTTCTTTCCCCTCTCGATCTTAGTCTGGGCTTGGCTTCAACCCTATAGTGAGTTTAGAGACTCAGCTTGTTGGTCAAGAGGCTCGGTAAGTCTAGGGACTTGTATCCGAGTGACCATCTAGGTAGAGCTCGAGATGCTCAAGGCCCGAAATGTTAGGTACGAAGTGAAGGAGGTCAAAATGATCGGAGAGTAGCGAGAGGTCACTGAACCACCTTCACCACTGACCTTGACTGAGTGGGATGGAGAGGTCCGGGATGAACAAGCTTTGAGATAGACGAAACCCAACAAGCCATTGGAACTGGTTTACGCAGACCAACAACGGCCAGAGCACACCGTTCTAGTGGGGACTAAAATGGCTCTCGAGTTAAAGCAGCCTGTGAAGCAGCTCCTTGTCGAGCATCAAGATGTGTTCACTTGGAGTCACGAGGAGATGCCCGAGATCGACCACTCGATCATCGAGTATCACCTTTGTGTGAACCCCACGACCAGAAAAGTCAAATAGAAGCATCGGAGCTTTAGCATAGAAATATACACGGCCATAGCTGATAAAGTAGACCAACTCCTCATGGCGGGATTCATCCGAGAAGCCCAATATCACAAGTGGTTATCCAATGTCGTGCTGGTCAAGAAGGCAAGTGAGAAGTGGAGGATGTGCATCGATTTCACGGACTTGACCAAGGCATTCCCAAAGGACAGCTTCTCCTACCCCGTATTGGTTTGAGAGTGGACTCGATGGCGGACCACTCACTTCTCAGCTTCATGGATGGGTACTCCAGATACAATCAGATCCGAATGAATCCGGGTGATGAGGAAAAGACGGTCTTCAACACAGATCGAGCGCTCTACTACTACAAAGCCATGACGTTCGGCCTAAAGAATGCAGGCGCCACGTATCAGCAGCTAGTCAACGAATGTTCTAGCAACAGATAGGCCGAAACATGGAGGTGTATGTGGACGACTTGTATGTTCAAGAAACTCGAGCAGCTACTATTAGATCTCTGGGAGGCTTTTGTGGTACTCCGACATTACCAACTGAAGCTCAACTCTCTTAAGTACGCCTTCGTTGTAAAGTCATGCAAGTTCCTAGGCTTCATGGTCTCTGAGTGAGGGATCAAGACCAACCCAAAGGCTCACAAGACGGGTGGTAGCCTTGAACCGCTTCATCACTTGATCAACCAACTGATGTCTCCCTTTCTTCAAGGTCTTCGGAAAGCCCGAGAATGGGATATTGATTGCGAAGAGGCGTTTGCCGAACTGAAGAGGTACCTGACCCACCCGCCGCTTCTCAGACAGACCAAGCTAGGCGAGAACTTGATCGTATACCTGGTGCCTGTGTCACCACATGTTGTGTCTGAGTATTGACCTAGGATATGGAAGAAGGACAGTGGTCGGTCTATTACATGATTCGGGCATTTTGTGGAGCTGAGGCCAGGTATCCACAAACCTAGATGCTAGTGTTCGCATTGGTAGTTGCCACGAGAAGGCTAAGGCCACACTTCCAAGCCCATCTAGTGAAGGTGCTCACCGACTCCCCTCTCAAAAAGATCCTACAGAAACCCAACATGTGTAGTCGGTTGGTGAAATGGGCAATCGAGCTAAGTGAGTTTGACATTGAGTACATACCCCACACCGCAATTAAGGGGTAGGTGCTGGCGGACTTTGTGGTAGAATTCCCTAACTTCCCAGATGAGGTACAAGTTGCACCCCTAGGGAAACCATGGTAGGTCTATGTCGACAGATCATCCTGTCGAGTTGGAGGGGGTGTAGGGGTGCATATCGTCACTACGAATGGGCAAGAGCATGACTACACAATAAAGCTCGCCTTTAAGATGACCAACAATGAAGCCAAATACGAGGCATTGCTGGCGGGAATGTCAACGGTTAGGCTATTGAGAGCCACAAAAGTCAAAGTAAAGGCCGATTCCTAGGTTATCGTCAGCCAGGTGATGGGAGAGTTCGCCACCAAAGGCGAGAAGTTGAAGAAGTCCTTCAGCAAGTGCATGAGGAGTGTTACCTCTTCTACTACTTTCACATATAGCAAATCCCAAGAGGAGAAAATCATAAGGTGGATTGGTTGGCGAAGGCCGCTTCGGGGCAGGAAGAGCTCCCCTTTCTCGAACATACCATGATCAGAGCAGTTGATGCCCCATCCATCAAGACCGAGTTGTCAGTTGCCTCTTCAGCATCACCCAAGTGGGCCGCATACATCATGAAGTTCCTTTAGGAAGGTGAAGTCCCAAACAACCCGCAAAAGCCTCCTAAAGATCTGACAGGTGCTGCTCGGGTTTGTTACTCTTCACCAGTAGGTTGTCCACTTACACCTCCATGTTCTAGCCAATCTGTTGCTTGAACATCTGATTGACTAGCCGCCGATACATGGTGCCCATGTTCTTCAGGCCAAACAGCATGACTTTGTAGCAGTAGAGCCCCTAATCTGTGATGAAGGCCGTCTTTTCCTTATCAATTGAGTTCATTCGGGTTTAATTGTATTCGGAATACGCATCCATGAAGATGAGTAGTGGGTGGGCCGCCGTTGAGTCCACTAACTAATCAATGTGGGCTATGGGGAAGAAGTCTTTCGAGCATGCCTTGTTCAGGTCCGTAAAATCGACGTACATCCTCCACTTCCCGCTTGCCTTCTTGATCAGCATGACATTAGACAACCACTCAAGATAGTGGACTTTTCGAATGAATCGGTCCACTTCCTCGGCTATGGCCACACATTTTTTCCCGTGCTGAAGCTCCGGTGCTTCTGTTTGACTTTCCTGGCCATGGGGTCCACATAGGGGTGATACTCGATGATCTAGTTGTCGATCTTGGGCATCTTTTCATGATTCCAGGTGAACACATCCTGACGCTCGATGAGGAACAGCTTCACGGCCTGCTTTAACTCGGGAGCCATTTTAGTCCCCACTCGCATGGTGCGTTCTGCCGTTGTTGGTCTACGAAAACCAATTTCAACAGCTCGTTGGTTTTCACTAGTCGCAAAGATTGTTCGTCTCGGACCTTTCCATCCCACTTAGTCAAGGTTAGTGGTGGAGGTGGTTCAGCAGCTTGCTGCTGCTCTCCGATTATTTTGACATCCTTCAGTTCATGCTTGAGCTCTCGAGTGTAGCATTCCTGAGCCAATCGCGAACCTCGCCCAACTCTAAGTCCACGGGAAACTTCATCTTGAGGTGGTATGTGAAGGTTACTGCCCTCAAGCTGTTCAAGGTCAGGGGGCCCAGTATCGTACAAGAAGGAGGCCTTCACCACCAAAAAGTCAGCCATTGTGGCTGAAGTCCTAGAGGTCATGATGGACAACATGATAGCCCCCATCAGCTGGACAATGTCTCTCATGACCTTTGAGTGGAATTAGAGTCAGGCGCAGTCGGTTCCGGCTGATCCCATCTTAACAAAGGCCTCCCAGAATAGGATATATGTTGAATGGCTGTTTTCAACTAGGACTCTTCGCGTTGTGAAGTTGGCGATCTATAGGGTGACTACCAACTCATTGCAGTGGGGGTGGAGGATTCCCTCATCATCTTTATCGCTGAAGGTTATCTCGTTGTTCCCCAACGTGTTTACTAGTACTGGTCGTGGCCCTTCCTGCCGTGAACATTCCTCGTACCGAGCCTTTTGGGTGTGAGCTTTTCAAGCCAATGAGGTGGAACCACCCCCCATGTATCCCCCCCACATAGGCGTTGTACTTGTGAGCCATGCTCATGTGTGCACGTGGCCCGCCGTGCATCTAAGCCAGCTTTTCTTGACTTCTAGGGCACCTTTCTTGCTCCCTTCTTGGTTTGGCCTGCCCATCTGTCTGCCTGTTCTAACTCAATTCTCTGGGGAGTTGTCAAGGTTTGAAGGCTGTCCTTTGCATTAATGAAACCATCAGCCCGGTCCATGAATTTTCTTAATGTCATGGGGGTCCTTCGTGCTATCTCTGTCATGAATGGGTTCCATGGTCAAATCCCTCCTAGCAAGGTTGCTAGGGTATTTTTTCATCCTGGTCTTCTGTGGTCATGCGCTCCCAGTTGAACCGAGAAAGGTATGACTTCAGACTCTCGTGGTCCCATTGTTTTACCACCAGGAGATAGGCGGCAGGTAGCCTCCTCTTTCGTCTTGCCATAAACTGTGTCAGGAAGAGATGAGCTAGCTTGCCAAAACTGTCCACAGATCTTGGGGGCAGGTACCTGAACCTTATCCGTGCCACCCCTTCAGGTTCAGGGGGAAAACTCGTCACGCAACCTCTCCAAAGAATATGTGTTGGGTCATATGGTCCTTGAACATCTCCAAGTGTTCTAGTGGATCTTTGGACCTAATGTACACTTCCATCTGGGAGACCTTGAACTTAGGCGAGAGAGGGACGGTCATAGAGGATTGTGTTGGTGAGTAGCTGGTCCATAGAGGATGACATGCCCATTCGTCTAGCCATCTTCGAGTACTTATCCCCGAGCTCATAGAGCTCAAAATGCATCTTGCGTCTCTCCTCCTCAACTGTGGAGATTGTAGGGATGCGCTGTGAGCCAGTGTGCATATTGTGACTGGGTTCCGCTCCCCCTGCTAGTTCTTCGTTGGTCCGCCTTAGAGTGGCATTTTCTTGGTGAAGCGTCCCCACTTCCTCCATTAGTTTCTTCACCATGTCTCCCATCTCAGTGAGTCTCACTTCCCTTACTTTGTACTATTCTTCCTCCTTCACGTGGTTTGGGATCACATCGTTGCCAGCATACAAATGACACACTTCTATAGGAAAAAAGATCTCACAAAAAGCGTCACTGTTGATTTCGTGTTTTGCAGCCCAAGCAACTCCACAGAGGCCCAACTCGCACCTGTAACTATGGAGAAATGGGAACTTTGGGGTGGTAGGGGACACCTTCGATGGTTAAGTTAGTATGTGATTCTTTGTGCGAGGATTGTAGAAGCTTGAGTATGAAAAGTGTCTAAGAGGCCTCCCCTCAATGAGGGAGAGGGTATATATACCTGGTTGGGGTGATCCCTGGAAGGGGAATCTTGGGGGTGTCACTCTGTACTGGGGTTGTGTCTCCCTACTAGCTTTCTGCTGTGCAACAGTCTTATAGGACATGATCGTGGCAACTATTGACAACCTAAAAGGCACGTCATGGCATGCACACCCCCAGACTTCATTAAATGCTGGGTGGCTTCTTTCGTTATGGCGTGCCCGTCTCTGCATCCCATTAAATGCGGCGTGGCCTTGGCATGGCCCAGGGTTTGTCCAGCAGCCAGGGTTTAGGGACTTAGGTTGTACTTGACCTTTCACGCTGCGGGCTATCAGTAAGGGTGTGCAACCGAATTTGGATATTCAGCCATAACCGGATCCAGATCTGGATTATAAAAACCGGGCAGATAACCAGATTCAATCTGGATTATAACCAAATTTAATCTAGGTTTTTAATTTTTTTTTTTTTAAAAGACTTTAAAACTTTAAAGTGTTCTATTTCTACATTGTTGCCACCAAGACATAGATTGAGCGAAGCACCTGCACAGTTGCAAGCATGCCATTTCTAGTTGCCTTCAATGAGCACACAAAGATTGGACTTACCATGCAATTTCTCCTACAAAGACGCCTCGCACTCCCAGCCCATTAGGCCAATTGGCCTTTCGGTGGAGAAGCCAATTGAATCAAAGACTAGCAGTTGTTTTCTTAACTTGAACTGGGAAAGTGTTATGTAACTCGTGAGGTCGAGAGACTTGAGAGAGAAGCCAGGAACTCTAGAAGGGAAAGACGAAAGCAAAAAAGTGTCGATTTGTTTTTTTTTTAAATGACCTGGTTATCCGTAACCGGGTCACAGAAACCGGACCCGGGTTCACCTCACTCGCCCTGATGAACTTGGATTTTTGGATTCCAGATTGGACCGGAATAAAAAATCGGTCCGGTTGCACACTATTAGCTGTCGGCCAGTAGTGGTGCCAGACAATCTGTCCTTCAACCCCTAACTAGCATTGTTACCTAGTTGCTTCCTCTCTTGGGCTTCCTAGTCTGACTTGGCCGCGCATGTCATTTCCTTTCAGGCCTTTGGGCTGTTTGGGCCCCGCGGGCTAGACCCATTTGGCTTGGTCCGGCCCTAGGAATAACTCACCTCACAAGAGATATAGGAAGAAAAGGGCAAATCACCTCTAAAACTAAAAAGAAAACACGAATTTCAATTTCAATTTTATAGTTAACTTTTTCATTTTTGGATCCAAAAAACACATTAACCAATCACGCCGAATGCAAGCTCATATCTAAGAGGAAGGATTCTCATATAATATATACGACATAGACCATAATACTTAATATACCAATTTCTGATCTTTATCATTTCTATGAGCAAACAACCCAAAAATATATTCATATTAACCAAAGTCCTATGCAAAAACTAAATTAAAAGAGAGACATTGTGGAGGCCAATCAAATCCCAATCAATACTAGATCAAGTTCATCAAATTAGAACACCCAAAAAAGAAAAAACAACGTCCACATAGTTGAGATCAGTGTATCGACAAATGAAAAAAAAGATTTGAAAAAAGAGGGGGAATTCGAAGAAATCAGAAAAGAGAAAGTGAATACCAACTTCTCCTCAGATCTTTGAGAAAACTTGCAAACGAAGAAAAAAAAGTACTGGAAAGAAACTAAAAAAAATAGATTGCCAAAAAAAAGAAGCAGAGAGAAAACGAGAGAGGGAATCGAAATGAAGATCTTCTGAATGTGAAGCTTAGAAGATAGGTCGACCCTTTGGTTTCGGGGGTTTTGACTTTAGATTCTTAGCACGATTGAAAACAAAACTTGGCGCACGCCAGTCACCGCCAACCTTTGATAGCCCCACGATTGATTTTTTAAACTAATTGTACATCACTTGAATCAACGGCCGGTTTGTATTCACAACCCATCTCAATTCATCTCAACTCATCTCACTACTATTCACTACTATTCAGCAACTTTAACTCATAAATCTCACTACTATTCACAATCCATCTCACTACTATTTACAATCCATCTCAACTCATCTTCGAATCCAAACGATACCTAAATATTGTTAAAAATTTGATAATCTAATGATTGATGAAATAGCAAAATAGAAATAATACGAATTATTATATTACACAACAATTTTCAAATGCATAAATCAAGTGAAAATCTAAATAAATAAATAAAATAGGCACAAAAATCCAAATAAATTTGTCCAAAAGGGGGCACAAAGCTTGAATCGCAAGGAGAGACAAAAAATTCCAGAGAATCATCAGGTTGTAGCTTTTCCAGAGAGTGCATGAACTTGAAGGAAATGGAGGCTACAAAATATATATAAGAAAAGTTTGGAAATTGTTTATGAATAATAGAGATGAAACCAAAGTTTTTCTTAGATTTTTATATAAAATTTATTATTTAAATTATTTTTTAAAATATCTAATTTTTTATTAAAATAAAAATATTTTAATAAACGAAGTTGAAGATTTAATTACAATCCAAGTTTAAGCTCTAAATCCAAATCTTCTTTTAGATTCTCATCGTCATTCTCTAATTCTATTATTTTGTTGCCCATGGTTGAGGAATACTGCCTCTTTTGTTGAGGGTACCAATTGAATTTCAGGTTGCAATCATCTTCATTATGACACCTTTTACCATCCATTAAATGTACCCAACCTTCAATTTCTTCACTGATGCATTAAAATGGTCACCAACATCTTTGTGGAGCAGACCTATATCATGATCTCTTGCCATCTCTTCATCCTTCTCTGCCAAATGGACCCCAAGTTTCAAATCTTCATTTGGATTCTCATCATCGATTTCATTCTCTAAATCATAAATTATTGATTCTGAAGAAGGCTGGACGTTAACACAGGGACTCCAACTTGCAACGTCTTGCAATGTATTGATCTCCTTCTGCTTGCATACCACACAGATTCCAAAACTTCTAATTAGGACTCTACTGATGTGGCTATGAAACTTAAGTTTTAGAATTCCCTCCTATGATTTGAGACACTCTACTTTTATTATCTGAGCTACTTGGATCAATATGTCCTATACGCGTACAGGTATACTGATAAACACCATTATAGTAGATCTCGATAAGAAAGATAAGAAAGAATAAGCATTTCATTTCATTTCACTGTCAATTTCAGGAAACTTCTGCAGCCTTTCACAATAAGAAAGAATAAGCGTTGCTAGAGATCTCAACTTGAGGGAGCTTGGAAAACTAGTAAGGCTCTAACAATATACAATTGACAATTTGACGAGTTTATCAAGTAAGCCAAAAGATTGATGTACCTCAACCAAGTTATTGTAATCCTCAATGTCTAATGTATTTAAAAGTCTGGAGCCCTGATACATCAGGAATCTTTGTTAGGAATTTACATTTAGAGAATTTTATAGTAGTCAAATTCTGAAAATTCTGTAAAAAAAAAAAAAAAACAAAACAAGGGAAAATATGTTAGCTTGTAAAAAATTTACAGTTTACATATATATATATATATATACACGCAGTTTAAAGAAAGAAATAATGGTACCTTCAATCCTTCTCCCAATTCTTTGATGAAGCAATCATCCATTTTTAAAATGACGAGTTTCTTTCCATGAAAGTTTTACAGGAAAGAATGACAAGGATAGCTATGCCAATCAAGTACTCTTAACTCATTTGACAAATAATTAGGCCCTCTTGAAAAGCGTGCATTACAATTTATAAATATCCTAAGCTTTCTCATCGCCATGAAAGTCTTTGTATTTAAATCTTTCAAGTCTTGTTTTGGAAACTTTATCAATATGCCTTGAATCTTGTTTGTCTCCTAGCATGACAATGCAAACAAAATCAGAGCATAAATTTCTTCATATTATACCACATTGCAAGAATCGTAATTTTGTTTATATACATTGTGCATGTACTTTCTTTTTCTTGTCTTTTTAAAACTTAATGTTTGACTTTTATTTTTAGAATGTCCCAAGCAAAGTGATCAAACAAAAAATATCCATGTTTGCTTTCACATTTACCGATTAATTTTATTTTTTGATATAAGAAAAAAGCAGGATACTAAAAAAGAAATTGTCTAGATGCAACCGAAAGTTTTTTTTTTTTCTCTCCTCATTTAAGGCATTCTACTCATAAACAAAATACCTATTATGAGATTAATACATGGTAGATGTACTCATAAAGATAAATGGGTGCATGTATATGTAATCTGAATCCAATTTTACAATCAAAAGATGAAATGTGTTTTTTTATGCAACTCTTACCTTAGTTTCTTCAAAACATGATGACCATCTTCATGAAACCACAACCTACTACGTTTCTCAGGTTATTCGGGTGATTCTTGATGAACAATTTCTCTACCCATATCTTTGAGTAAGTCATGCATGATTAATTTGCCACGCGCAATTGTTATGAGAGACTTATCCACTAGTACTTTGATACCACAATTAGGAAAGAAACCACAAGAATTAAGTACTTTAGTAACATATTCTCCTTCCTCTCCTGCAAAGAAACGAGTTGGGCCTCCATGGAGTTGCTCGGGCTATGAAACATGATATCAACAGTGGCGCCATCTATGGGATATCCCCTATAGAAGTGTATCATTCGTATGTCGGCAATGACACGGTCTCAAACCACGTGAAGAGAAGGGGAACAGTGTGAAGTAATGGAGGTGAGACTCACGGAGATGGAAGACACAATAAAGCAATTGATGGAGGAGGTGGGAATGCTCTGCCAAGAAAACACCACTCTAAGGCTGGTGGGGGGGACGGAGCCTAGTGGCAACGAGCAAGCTGAGTCGCGGCACATCCCTAAGGTCACCACAACTGAAGAAGAGAGGCGCAAGACGTATCTCAAGCTCTGAGAGCTCAAGGGCAAGTACGCAGAGATGGCCAGACGAATGGGTGTGTCATCCACTATGGATCAGCTGCTCACCAGCACCAACTTGCCATACAACACGGGAGTTATGGTCGTTCCTCTCCCGCTTAAATTCAAAGTCCCCTAGATGGAGGTGCAGAATGGGTCCAAAGACCCACTTGAATACTCGGAAACATTCAAGGCCAAGATGACATTGCACGGGTTCCCGAGATAGGTCGCGTGCAGAGCCTTGCCTTTAACCCTAAAAGGGGCGGCAAGGGCTGGTTCGGGTCCCTACTGCCAGGATTCGTGGACAACTTCAGAGAGCTAGATCATCTCTTCTTGATGTAGTTCATGGGGAGCCGGAAGAGGAGGCGCCAAGCCGCCTACCTCCTAACAATGAAGAAGAGGGACGACGAGAGCCTAAAGTAGTACCTCTCTCGGTTCAATCGAGAGCTCATGATCACAGACAACCAGTATGAAAAGCTCATCTTGGCAACCCTACTAGGGGGGATCTGGCCTCGGAACCCATTCATGACCGAGATAGCCTAGAGGTCCCCCACGACACTAAATGAATTTATGGACCAAGCCGACAGCTTCTACAGTCTAAATACGATGGATGTTTCTACAGTCTTTCATATTCTAATTAGCTTAGTGTTCACACTCCAACCCATAGGAATTGGAATAACGAATAGCACATTTGAAAAAAAAAAGTTACACATACAGAATGGGAAAACAAATAAATAAATAAAACAAGATGATTCGAAATTAAGCTCATATTAATTTAATTCAATACAAAATAGGTAAAGAATAATGGATTGTCAGCGACCAGTGGAACATGAGGTAATGGATACAAATTATATTGTACATCATCCATAAGTATTTATTATTAATTGTTCTAATCCAGGATTAAAGATGAAGATCACTTGAAATTTGTATGGAAATCTGAAAACTAAAGTAAACATCTGAAAATGAGTTGATTGATATAGAACAAGGAAAACACTAGTTTCACAGAGGATTTCTACAAATTACACTCGTGATCTTCCTTGCAACTTCAAAGAAAGGTCATGAGGAGTTTCTTGGCCACTTATGCGTGGTGCCTTTCACAGAGATAAATAACAAAAGAGTAATACTATATATAGTTATGGGTTGTACAAAGCACACTTCTTTTGAAAAAGAGTTGATTCACTATTAAAAAATTAACATTTCATGTAAATATCATATTTACTCACTTTTTTTAAAAAAATGAGTACACGATGCTTGCACACTCTATGATTGCAAATATAATTTCTCTTAACAAAATACACATGATCCTCTTTTTGGCAAATTTGTATTATGCTTGTTTCGCAGATGAGATAAGATGAAAGTTAAAAGTTAAATACAATATTTGTTAGAATATAAGTTTTTAAATATTATTTATGTTTTTGGATTTGAAAAATTGAATTGTTTTTGTATTTTGTTTGGAAGTTCAGAAAAGTTGTAATTATTATATTAGATGAGACAAACCAGCCAAAAATACAGGAAAAAAAAATAAAAATCTTCTCCAATTGGCTGACCGAATTAGAAAGTTTAATTTTGAATAGAAGTAGACACATTAGACATATTATGTAAATTTTAGCATATTAAGACTATACATATAGGAGCATGGCCTGATGGCAAAATAGAATTATTTTAGTCAAAAGCATATGGTTTGATGACATAACACCCAAGACCTCCATTTTCTTGGGTTCGACCCCCCTCCAAGAATAAAAAAAAATAGAATTATTTTAAAAACGAATCTTCCAAATCAAATTATGTCATTTGGATGTTGTGTGGTATGAAGACTTTTAAATAGAATTTTTTTTAAGAAAATTATTATTAATTTTTTTTTTTTTTTTTTGGGTATTGCAGCAAAAGGGAAAGAAAGAAAAGTTATTAATGCTTTAGAAAGAGAACCCCTACCTCACATTAACTATATGCACGATTAGAAGAAAGGTCGTTGAACTCAAACGACCTTTTCCAACGATTTTTAGATTGTCACAAAAAAAAAAAAAAATGGCCACAAATAATCATTATTTGCGGCGATTTTTAATTCACCGCAGAATTCCAACGCAATTCATAAGACATTCTGAAGCTGAATTCACTTTTTATTTATTTGCAATGATTTTTTACCTACTGCGGAGACTTTTTTCATCACAAAAACTATTTTTTACTGATTATTTTGATATTATTTCTACAAAATACACCAAAACGGCGGATTTCGGATTCGAAATCCATACCCCCCCCCCCCCCCCCCCCCCCAACACAACTCATTCGACCAAAAAACCAAACAATAGATGTGGAGACTTAACCCATACCTCTTAAAAGTTCAAATGTGGGGTTGCTACGGCGGTTTTCGTGGCGGGGATAAGGGGCGAAATTGGAAGCTCTTTACGACTGCTGGTTCGAATGAAGTGATTTGTTTCATTTTATTCGAACTGGGTATATAATGACCATGTGTCTCGTTCGAACAAGATAAATATACGTTCGAACGGTTATTATACTAATAAATTCTTAATTATATTACTAATAGTAATATATAATAATACTAATATTACAAAGTACAAAAGTTTAAAAATAAAACTAATAATAGTATTATAATACTTTTATTTAATATATTTAGTATATTATTTGTAAACATACTTATTCTATTACCTATAACAAACTAAGTACTTGGTGTAATTACAATGGCTTAATTATATAGCAACTATATAAAAGTTATGATAACTATACTCATATAGTTTATATAATATTATAACACTAACTATAGTTACTAGTTACTATTATAAGTTATGATTTTTAGGTATAAGTTAATATAATTAATATATATTAATAAGTTATATATATGATACTTATTAGTTATATAGCTACTATAGTTTAAGTATTATATATAGACTAAATAGCTATTGCTATTATAAGTTATGATAAGTAGTGACCAAGTACTTAATATAATTAATATATATAATTAAGTACTATATATAGTACTTATTAGTTATATAGCTAATATAGTGTAAGTATTATATTGCTATTATGAGTTATGATAACTATACTCATATACGTTATATAATAATATAACACTAACTATAGTTACTAGTTACTATTATAAGTTATGATTACTATACTTATTATATTTTATATAACAAGTTATATAATATATAGTGCGAAATTAGAACTATACTATATATATTAATAAGTTATGATAATTATACTCATATAAGTTATATAATAATATAACACTAACTATTGTATAAGTACTATATATTAACAAGTACTATATATTAATAATTAGTATATATAGTATAAGTATTATATTAACTATTAGACCTAAAGTATATTATATATTATCAATTATAATATAAAATAGTTGCTATAGTGTATATATATACTATAGAATATAGAATATTAAAATATTTTATACAATAGATTATTAAAATTATAGGAAATTACTTATAAGTATAAAAATACTATTATTAGTTCGAACCTAATAACGTCTCGTTCGAATGGATTTATCACGTGAAATGTGTTTGGAGGCAAACTTCATGTCAAATACTCTGAATGTCAATTTACTTGAACATGAAAATTCTTCATTCGAACGAACTGGTGGAATTGTGTTACGAAAATACTCTTTGATCTTCTCTACAGTTGAAGAATCTGCCAAGAAATATTCTAATTTGATAGTTTGAACGACACTATTACCTCTTCGAACTTGAATTAAATCGCTGTAGAATTTGGCTCCTATTTGAAATTTTCGTGTTTGAATGAGTAAATGTCAACTTCGAATGGGATTTCACAGATTCAAATACCTCAACCTTCAATACATTTTCACAATGAACTTAGACATCTTTGGAGGCAGAGCACGGGAGGCAAACTAGTGTGTGTGAGAGAGTGTTGTGGAGATAGAAAGGAACAGACTTAGTGAGAGAGAATGGATTCTTGAGAGAGAGGAGAGGTTTATTAGAGGTATTACTTATTTTTTTGTGCTTCCTTTTTTTTTTCTTTTTTGTATTTTGAGTTTCATTAATGTTAGTTTATTGCACATGATTTAGGGTTTTCCCATAATGTGTTTTATGCTTATGTAGGTATCGTATATAGTTATTTTGTTTGGATTGCTTAAATTTGAGATAATATTTCAAATTTTTAGATTTTAGATCATTTATAATTTTTAATTAATTATGTTAAGATTTTTGGTATATTTATGTTTGTGCAATCTCATTTAAAATGTATCCTAGACCAATATGCATCTTATGAGATTGTGTTTGTGAAAATTGTATTTTGTGGCAAACGTTTTGTCTCTATTTCGTGTCTGGAATCTGGACTTGCCGTTCGAATGCTATAATGTTCGTTTGAACAGAATCCTGTCCAAACATAATCTTATTTGAACAGAATCCTGTTTGAACAGACTAATAAGATTTTACTTAAAAGACTAATAAGATATATAAAAATTATACTTAAAATATATAAAACTTAAGAATTATTACAAAATATTTTACACTTAAATTAAAATTAATACCTAAAATATAATATAACATAAGGAGTATATACTTAGAAAACTATATAGTATAATTACTATATTTTTGCATTTAAATTAAAATGGAAACTTAAAATATAATATAACATAGCAATTATTAATACTTAAATTAATTTCTAATATTTATAAAATATTTAATAATTTATGATAGATGTATTAAACATATAGACATAATATTTTTTTTAGCAATGGAGTACTGTGAACAAAGTAAATAGATCAAATTTAATGATACATCATCTTGCGGATTCTCGATCTTTTCATTATTTGTCTAACAAAATGTTAAGTTATTTTAGTCCCCATTAAATATTAACATATATTACATTTTTTTTATTTAAGTTATAATATAGATTTTCTTTT
Source organism: Juglans nigra (assembly GCA_002916485.2). Lineage (NCBI taxonomy): Eukaryota > Viridiplantae > Streptophyta > Magnoliopsida > Fagales > Juglandaceae > Juglans > Juglans nigra. Next base: position 19,104,518 of record CM036141.1, on the reverse strand, counting down.
TGTGGAAAGAAAAATGTCCTGCTGACTATAATCTGACCCAATTGTATGCTAAATCACATAAAAATCGTGATGATGTTTGGACCAGTCCCGAAGCAGAAGCAAATTATGTGAGTTTAAGTTTCTTTAATTCCATTGTGACATAATATTTTTGTTATTTATACTAACTAGTATGTTTTTATTTTTATAGGACAAAATGATATCTCTTAAGGAAACTGCTGCGGATCCATCTGATGCATCGTTTGTCAACGATGCTTAGATCATTTCTAAAGTTCTTGGATCACGTTCTGGATATTTGAGGGGCTTAGGACATTGCATCAAGTCATCCTCAACATCATTATCCTCTTCTCGAGCAATCCAAACAAAATATATACTATATGTTATCCTCAATTGTACTCCTTGATGATAAGGCTAAGGAATTAGAGGAGACAACACTTGAGATAGAACGATTGAGGTCCAAGGAAAAAGAGTTACTGACCCGATTAGATCAAGCAGCGGATCTTGAGGCGAGATTAGAAGAGAAAATGCAGAGGAGACTGGGGATGGAGGTACAAGAAGTTGTGCTTGAACAGTTGCAATCAATTATGTCACAAAACTCTATACCACCACAATTGTAAAAATTTATTTTTTTCTTTCATTGTCTTTCTATTATTATGTTCTAAAATATTTAAGCAATTGATATTTGAATTACAATTTATGTAATAGTAGTATGGTATTTTTAATTAATTAAATTTTGTTCTGTATGATTAATACCTTTCGAATGTTAAATAACTAGTTTGAACAGTAAATTACCATTTATAAATCCATTCGAATAAAAATAAACTCATTTGAACAAAAAATAACCAATTTGAATGATAAATGAGAAATACAGTTCGAACGAACATAATTTATATTCAAATAAAAGTCATTCGAACAAAATTTATTAGTTCGAACACTCCGTTCGTTCGAACAGGATAAAATATGGTTATTTTTTTGAATCAAAATTTTATTTTGTTCGAATGGACAGGTCAGTTCGAACTGACAAATATTCCACTCGAACAATTTTTTGAAACAAAATTGGTTCATCTCAAAAAAAATTGCCGTTCAAACAGTTTCGACTGGATCTGCCAAATTTCGTCTCTAAAAATGATTTTTTGAGATGAAAACTGAACGGTCTTTTAGAGACAAAAATTTTTTGTCACAAAAAACCATATCTCTTGTAGTGATGATGCTGCACCAAACCGCTCTTCTAAAAGACAAAACCAGATCAATTTGTCAATTGGTCATCCCTTGAGCGCATTTCCAAGCTCTTTACATGTTCTGAGGATTAATCCTCCATGAGTAAATAGTAGTAGCTTCTCTAACATTCTCCTATACTTGTATATACCCTATAATTGAATCCAGAAAAGCGTTAAAATTTAAGAACCAGGAATTCAAATATGGATTGAAAAATAGGAGATATGGGGGAAAAAGCGCAAATCTCCACTAAAACTAAAAGGAAACACGAATTTCAATTTAAATTTTATAATTATTTTTTTCATTTTTGGATCCAAAAAACACCTTCACTCACTAACCACGCCAAATGCAAGCTCACATCTAAGGGAAGGATTCTCATATAATATACATGACATAGAACATAATATTACTTAATAAATCAATTTCTGGTCTTTACCCATTTATATGAGCAAGCTACCCAAAAATATATGTACATTAACAGAAGTCCTCCTCAAAAACTTAATTAATAGAGAGATCGTAGAGGCCAATCAAATCCCAATCGATACCAAATCGGGTTCATCAAATCAATAGACCAAACAAAAAAAAAAAACAATATCCACATAAGTTGAGATCAGTGTATATGCAAATGACAAAAAAAAAAGAAAAAAATTAGAGAAAGAGGGGGAATTCGAAGAAGAAAACCTGCAAACGAAGAAAAAATAAAGAACTGGCAAGAAACTAAAAAAAATAAAGATTGCCAAAAAATAGAAGTAGAGAGAAAGCGGGAGAGAATCAAAATGAAGATTTTTTGAATCTTCCATAATATATAGCTGTGGTTTTCAAGGTTTCGGTGTAGAAAGTGGATCGGCCCTTCGATTTTGGGGGTTTTGACTTTAGATTCTTTGGACGGTTGAAAACAAAACTTGGCGCATGCCAGTAGCGACCAACCTTTGATAGCCCCATGATTGATTTTACACTAACCGTACATCACTTGAATCAACGGTCACTAAATATTGTTAAGAAATGTGATAATCTAAATATTGATTAATGAAAGAGCAAAATAACAATAATATGAATTATTATGCTACACAACATTTTTCATATGCATAAATCAAGTCAAAATCTAGGTAAAGAATAAAAATAAAAATAAAAATAAAAGAGGCATAAAATCCAAATAACTCCATCCAAAAAGGGGCACAAAGCCTGAATTATATGTAGAGATTGCAAATTCCGGAGAATCATCAGGTTGTAGCTTCTCCAGAGAGTGCATGAGCTTGAAGGAAATGGAGGCTACAGATAAGAAAAGTTAGGAATTTTTTATGAATAATAGAGATGAAACCAAAACTTAGATTTTTACATAAAATTTACTATTTAATCAATTTTTTAAAATATATAATTTTTTATTAAAAGAAAGATATTTTAATAAACAAAATTGAAGATTGCACCTTTTAATTACAACCTAAGTTTAAGCTCTAAATCTAAATATTCTTTTAGATTCTCATCGTCATTCTCTAATTTTGTTATTTCGATGCCAGTTGTTGAGGAATGTTGCCTCTTTTGTTGAGGATACGAATTGAATACCTGGTTGCAATCATCATCTTCATCCCTCTTACCAAAATGGGCACCAACATCTTCGTGGAGCACTCTTGCATTCTCTTCATGCTTCTCTACCAAACGGACCCCAAGTTCCAAATCTTCATTTAGATTCTCATCGCTGCTTGCTGGATATAATTCAACAATTCTTGTTTCTGAAGAAGGTTGGACGCTAACATAAGGATTCCAACTTGCTACATCTTGCAATGTATTCATCTTCTTCTGCTTGCGTACCACACGGATTCCAAAACTTCTAATTTAGACTCTACCACAGACGCTAACAAACTTAAGTCGCAAAATTCCCCTCACTGATTTGAAACGCTTTACATGATCTAGTTTGCAGTAATACAACAATAAATCATTTGAGTCCCTTGTAAAAGATGATACATATTGATCATATTGATATACACCATTATAGTATACCTTGACATTCATAAGATTAGTGATGGAAGACACTTGGGAGGGACCAGACTGAACAGCAGCACATGCAATGAATCCTTTAATCTCATCTGAATACACCAAATTAACATTTATCCCATCACATACATAACTATTAGGAATCTCTAGCTTGCAATGGTAGTCCCAATCTGGAATCTTCTTTCCCGAAAAAGTAAGGCTACAATCTGCATCCTGGTCCTCTAGATTTTCCTATTGAACAAGCCCGCATCATAATTTGTAGTAGACAATTAAGGTACATAGTACTACGAGGGAGAGGGAGAGAGAGAGAGAGAGAGACCTGAGATACCTCAAACCGTATAGGATTTACAACCATTTTATGGCATCCACTCAAGTTAACCAAACTTAGGTTACGTAAGCTGCTTGTATTGAATTCAAACTTCTTTGATACCTCAGGAAAAATCTCAAATGACCTGCATCCACCAGCGTCTAGGATTTCTATATTTGGAGGAAGTTCTGAGATTTGCTTAAGTTGTATGCAATAACACAACTCAAGCTTCCGTAATCGAACAAATCTTTTGAGCCACATAGGAAGGATAACATTATTGCTTCCCCATATACCATAAGTTAAAGTTTTCAATGTGGAATAGTGGCCAATTGACAGACTAAAATCTATTTTTGATAGTGTCCGTGTGGAAAGACACAAAGATTCTAGGTTCGGAAATGCTATTGAGGTGGCCGAACAGTACCCATTATTTGAAATGCTTGAATTCATTGGAGGAGATGACGAGCACAATTCTGCAATGAAGGAGGGTAAAGGACTTTGCGTTTCATGTGACCAACACTTCAAACTGAGCCCACATAGATGTTGCAACTGAGAAATGCTATTAAGGAGATGCCAGCTGAATTTGTAGCATCCGCTTATAAATAAATACTCAAGGCTAGTAAGATTCCCAATAGATGAAGGCAATTCATTTATAGCACTCATGTGTTCTAGTTCAACATATGTTAAACATTTCATTTCACTGTCAATATCAGGAAACTTCTGCAGCCTTTCGCAATAAGAAAGAATAAGCGTTGCTAGAGATCTCAACTTGAGTGATCTTGGAAATCTAGTAAGGCTCTCACAATATTGAATTGACAAATCGACGAGTTTATCAAGGAAGCCAATAGATTGATGTACCTCAACTAAGTTATTGCAAGGCATAATGTTCAAATCCTCTAAAGAATGGAGTCCCGACATATCAGGAATCTTTGTTAGGGATTTAAATTTAGAGAGTCTCAAAGTATTCAAATTCTGGAAATTCTGCAAAGAAATAAAGCAAAACAAAGGAAAATAGCTTAGCTTGTAGAACTTTACAGGATATAAAAGAAAGAAATAATTATACCTTCAATCTATCTCCCAATTCTTTGAACAAGCTTTTATCCATTTTTAAAATGACGAGTTTCTCTCCATTAAAGTTTTGTGGGAAAGAATAACCAGGATAACTACGTCAATCAAATACTCTTAACTCATTTGAGACTTAATTAAGCTCTCTTGAAAAACGTGCATTACAATTTATAAATATCCTGAGCTTTTTCATCGTCGAGAAAGTCTCAGGATTCAAATCTATCCAGTCTTGTTTTGGAAACTCTATCAATATGCCTTGAATCTTGTTTGTTCCCTAGTAAGACAATGCAAACAAAATTAGAGCAAAAAATTCTTCATATTTTACAAATTGCTTGCGCATGTTTTTTTTTTTTAAACTTAATGTTTGATTTTTATTTTTAGAATGTCCCAAACTATGGCCTTGTTCACTTTCACAAAACTTTTCCTCTCATCTCAACTTATCTCATTCAATCATTATAACTTTTTTAAATTTTCATACAAAATAAAATAAACAATTCAACTTTTTTAATTCACAAAATAAAAATAATCTTAAAAAATGAAAACAAACGAGGCCTAAGTGATCGAACACAAAATGTCCATGTTTGCTTTCACATTTACCTACTAATTTTATCTTTTATATAAGAAAAAAGCAGGATACTGAAAAAGAAATTCTCTTGATGTTACCAAAATTTTTTTTTCCACCTCATTTAAGGCATTCTACTCACAAACAAAATACCTATTATGAGATTAATATGTGGTAGATGTACTCATACAGATAAATGGTGCACGTATATGTAATATCAATCCAATTTTACAATCAAAAGATGAAACGTGTTTTTTTATGCAACTCTTACCTTACTTTCTTTAAATACATAACGAACGTCTTCGTGAAACTACAATCTACTACGTTTTTCAGATTCTTCGGGTGATTCTTGACGAACAATTTCTCTACCAATATCTTTTAGTAAGTCATGCATGACTACTCTACAAAACTCATCACTGTTTATGAGAGACTTATCCACTAGTACTTTGATACCGCAGTTAGGAAAGAAATCACAACCATCAAGCACTTTAGTAACATATTCTTCTTCCTCGCCGGTAAAGAAACATGCAATATCCAAGAAAATACTCTTCTCGCTCTCATCCAAGCCATCATAACTTATTCTAAACTTTTCATGAATATCGTTGTGATGAACTCTTTTGTACTTTTCTAAAGCATTTCTCCAATAATGAATGTCCCTACCATATAGATCCAAGCCTAGCACCATTAAGGCCAACGGAAGGCCCCCAACGTAATGCAATACATTTTCTGGGATTTCTACAAAATCATGGCTAGGATTTTCATTTTTGAAGGCATTCCAACAAAAAAGCTGAAGAGCTTCGTCGTGATCCAATTCCTTCCCCTTATATCGTAAATGAACATTATTATTAGTTAATAAATGTTCATCTCTAGTTGTTATAATGATTAAACTTCCTAAACCAAACCAATCACATCCTCCAAGTGGGGTTTCAACTTTGACTGATTGATCCAAATCATCAAGAACTAAAAGAACCCTTTTACTCCAAAGCATTTTTTTTTACGAGACCCATTCCTTCATCCTCATTTCTAACCTTCAAACTCCAGTCGCCGAGGCTCCCGCAAAGAAGTGTCTCTTGCAATTGAATTAAACCAAATTCACTCTTGAAGTTTCTCTCACGTTTGCAAGAAAGCAACAATTTTCAAATTGGTCGGTAAATGTGTTGTAGATTTCTTTAGCCAGATTTGTCTTGCCAATTCCTCCAATTCCATAGATCCCTAGAATGCGTGTATCATTCACTCCGACACGTAGAAGTATATCATGGACGTCACGTACTCTAGACTCCATTCCGACTAGATGCTTGGCAACGTCATTTAAATATTTAGGCTTTACTACTTAAGAAACGTCTCAAACAATTTCTTGAATAAATTCTGGTTCGGTCCTACCAATGCCAAAAAGAAAAAGGTCTTTTGAGCTTTCACAATAAAGAAACAAAATAAAATGAGTTCTGATTTAATGATGAGTTCCTAAATTTTGATATCTGGTACGTAGCAAATGGCAATGATCTATTTAATGAACTTTTTTGCTTCCAGTCTCGAATTCGGTTTGCCTTGTTAAGAAGCAGGGAGCTTCTGATTTAATGATCATGAGTTCCTAAATTCTGATATACACACATGCATACACTTGTGTTATAAAGATGTATTATGATCATATTTTTGTTTTTCAAATGATGGCATACGAGGGAGTAAAAGTAGTATACCTATCTCCTAAAGTGAATCCAGACAAACCAGCCACTTCTGTAAGGGTTGCTTTCCACCTCTCCACCTTCGACTCATCCTTGAACCTTTCTTTAAGTTTAGCCAATGCTTTTCCAAAACTCTCTCTCTGATGTCGCACTTCTATTGGATTTACAGCATAAAACACTGGTAGGACTTTTTGTTGCTTCATTTTTCTACATTCTAGGATCTTCATCAACTCATCCAAACACCATGTGGATGATGCATAGTTTTTTGAGAGGACGACAATTGAGATCCTTGAGCTTTCGATAGCTTTGAGAAGTTCTTCTGAGATTTCCTCACCTCTTCGAAGCTTGTGATCTATATATGTGTTTATTTTTCTTCGATCCAAAGCTTGATGGAGATCGGCAGTGAAATTTTGAGGAGTATCTTTGCCCCTCAAGAATACATCATAAGTCCACCAACGAGTAAAGGAAGAAATGGAAGAGGAAGAAGCACCTTGAACGGCCATCAGAGAAATCACTGTTTATCTATGATTGATTACTAAACCTGCAAAACAACTCTGGTAAAATTGAGTAAGAAGCCACGTTGCATCATTTAACACGTGAAAAATTATACGCGTTTGTTATAAGCAGAAAAATAAATGACACATGAAAGGTTTCTTGGCATCTTTCTTTTGTTAGGAAAAGCATGCGCGGCTTCAGGAAAAGCATGCATACGCGTTTAATGATTGTCTTGTGGAAAATAAGTTGTAGCTTGTAGAAAATAAGCTGCAAGTATTGTGGAAAAATATGGCCTCTAGCTAGTCATGTTATAATTAGGCAAGTATTTACTGGAGGATATATACTTAATTCGTTCTCCAATTAAAAAATAAAAATAAAACCTCATTCTAATTACGATGGATCTTTCTACTGTCTTTCCTATTCTAATTAGCTTAGTGTTCACGCTCCAATCACCCCGTGCCACCAATCATTTCCACAAAATTAAATAGCAACCATGCATTAATCTTGGTACAAGAATTATTCCCATCATGTCCGGCTTTGGTGGAGTTAATTTTTTTTTTTTTGAATAAATATAATTTTAAATGGAAATAATACAGTTAGGATGCTTTAAGAGTTGAGATCTTTCCTCTTTTCTTTTATGACATTTTAGGAATATTTTTCATTAAATATATTTTTCATTTTTTTAACGATTAGAATTTTCTCCATAATCCTCACTAGAGAATTACATACTGACTTTGGCATCAGACGTGTCCCCTACCACCCCAAAGCTCTCATTTCTTCATAGTTGCAAGTGAACAAGTTGGGCCTCCGTGGAATTGCTCGGGCTAGGAAACAAGACATCAACAATGGACCATTGAATCAAATAGAATTATTTTAGCCAAAGTCATATGGCCTAATGGCATAACATCCAAACCTCCAAAATGGAGGTCTTGCATTCAACCCCCTTCCCTGAATAAAAAAAATAGAATTATTTTTAAAATGAATCTTTCGATTCAAATTATGTCACGTTGTGTGGTATGAAAACTTTTAAATAGAATTATTTTTAACAAAATTATTGTTTTTTTTTTATTTTTTTAGGTATTGCAGCAAAAAGGAAAGAAAGAAAAGTTATTAATTCTTTAGAAAGCGAACTTTTACCTCACATTAACTATATGCACAATTAGAAAGGTCGTTGAACTAAAACGAACTCACTAATAGTCATCCCAACCTACAAAATTGAGAAATAACGAAACGATGAGGGGATCAGTGACTGCATTATTAATGAGAGTAGTTATAGTGTTATAGAGCAGTCACTGTAGCTCTTTCTACCCCCTCTCTCTCTTCTTCTCTCTCTCTCTCTCTCCATCGTCTCATCATCAGTGGCGTCTCTCTCTCTCAGCTCTTCTCATCCTTGACTCTCTCTCTCTCTCATCATCTCTCTCTCGGCTCTTTCTCATCTCGCTCTTCTCTCTCTCTCTCTCCCCTCGACTCTCTCTCTCTCTCTCTCATTAGATCTCTCTCTCATCGTCTCTCTCTCTCTCCTCAACTCTCTCTCATCTCTCATCGACCCTCTCTCATCTTGGTCTCTCTCTCATCAGCTCTCTCTCATCATCTCTGTCTAGTTTTGAATTTAAGATATTTGTAGTTTAGATGATGTCACGTAGGGTGTGCAAAAATGACTGCTCCCAATAATAGCTGCTCCTAATATTTTTTCTATTAATGAACATGCCTGCCCCTATGGGTAAAGGGACAAGCTAATGTCATGCAAGACATGAGTTAATATGGGCTGACGTGGCAAGGCAATAAACGTGACAACATATTTGAATTTCTTCTGGAAGGTCGTTGAAGATGAAGAATACTAGGATAAGCATTGACAAAGTTGTACCGTGAATCTCGCAAATTGCCAATTACGTGCAGATTATTCTAAAGATTTTCCTTAGACAACGAATTGATTTATTTCCTTATTATTTTATTGCTACTTTCCAATTTAAAAGGGTTTTCCTTACTGTTTGGAGTCTCTGTATATTGACCTCCATTGTAGGACTCCAGGATCATCGATGATATTATAATTTTTATAACTTGCAGATTCCTAGAAGACACAACTCTTCCTCTGTTTCTTTTTTTCCCTAGCTTCCGTTATGTCATAATAAAAAAGCATCTCGGTGCCAAAACACCTCATTTGAGATTGAAGTATGTATGTTGCCTCAGATCCTCTTTGGACGTTGTCCCATGGCCGGATTGAATGATCCAATTCTTTCTTTCCTTTCATTATATATTCTACGACATCTATTGTTCACAATATTCATATTTATTGAGTGTAAGTATGTAACACCCAGCCCAAGCAAGGCCCAAGCCCATGGAAAAGCCCAGCCCACTTAAAGAAACCGCATCATTTTGGGTTCAAAATTTAAGCTTTCTTTTTCTTCCCATCAATATCTGATCTCCCGCTAATCCCACGCAGAGCAGCCTTTCCTTTCATAAGCCACAGTGAACCAAGTCAACAACCAGCTGCATCCCACGTTCACACGCCAAGGCAATGTCCCACGTCGGCCAACCCCCAGCCCATGCACGAACGTCTCCACATCCAGCAACCACCTTGCAACAAACACGGTAACATACCACAACCTTGCCAAGACCCATAGAAAACCCACTAAGTTACTCAATTTCTTCCCACAGCCCATGGCAAACCAGCAATTCCATGGTTTTATCTCCCACGAGCATTCTTTTCCCCAAGCCAAGGCAGGTTGAGAACCACCCACACCACTGCCACCCTGCACCGCAAACCGCCATCACCGAGGCCTTTTTTCAACAAATCGAGAACAGAACGAACGTACGCACGTTGCACATTTGTGGAGACACTTGCCAGCCACCATCTGTCACCGTCTGTGCACCTCCAGACCCCAGGGTGCGTCTCAAAGTCTCACTATCCACTATCAACTCCGTCTGAAAACACCCAGCCCCACCGTGTGTTTGTGCCCCCACCTCACCTCAAACATTACACTACCTAAGAAAACCCAACTCCCTTCCACATCGTGAGTCTCTTAGCTCCACAAATAACTGCCGCTGCCTCCACGCATAAGGAAGCCCCACGTTCTGTTGGGGGGGAAAACTGGGAGGAGGAGAAGTAGTTACCAGGGAAAGAGAGGGAATGGGAGGAGGGAAGAGAGAGACGTGGTGGTGGAGATCTGAGGTTGTGCATCGAAGGCGAAGTGGTGGAGAGAGGTGGTTGACGCAAGAGAAGAGAGGAAGAGGGAGAAATCGGGAGGAGGAGAGGGACTTACAAAGAGAGATCTACGGATGAGGGTGAAGCCGAGGGGTAGGAGATGGTGGTAGGCCGACGATGGCATGCTCGTCTTGGCCAAAGAGGCTGCCGACGACAGTGCTATTAAGTTATGGAGAATCATGCCCACAGAATGTTTGACAAAAGTCTCAAAGGAAACCTCAATGTCGTATGCCTCTACTTTTCTCATTGATCTGAGTGTATTTACAATCAATATATATAGACAGATATTTCATCAACCTATCCTATGGATTTATGACACCTGTCCCTTTACAAGAATATTCTTTATTGCTCAGTATTCTGTGTTCACCCGTAACTGCCTTGGTGGTCCTACTGCAATGCTCCTTGTTGTTCTTGCTCTGTTCTGCTGTGGTCCATGCTTATGTAGTGGAGTGTCGTGCTTGTGTAGTAAAGTGCTGCTGTGAGTGATCAATTTCCTCAACAACCCCCCGTGCTTCAAGCGGCACTGGGTGGAGAGTGAGGATTGAACGCAGAAATTGAAAACGTGCAGTAGACAAAGGTTTGGTTAAAAGATCTGCTAGTTGATCTTTGCTAGACAGAAATGAGACTGTAAGGGTCTTGGCTGCAACTCTATCCCTTACAAAATGATAATCTAATTCTACATCTTTAGTACGAGCACGTAGAATTGGATTTATAGTTAAATAAGTTGCCCCCAAATTGTCACACTACAGTTTTAGTAGATCTTTCAAAAAAATTCCTAGTTCCCGTAAAAGTGATTGAATCCATAATACTTCACAAGTGGTATTAGCAATGACTTTATATTCAGCCTCAGTCGAAGAACGAGCAATAATAGGCTACTTTTTGGAGCCCCAAGACACCTAAATTATAACCAAGAAACACACAAAATCCTCTTGTGGATTTTCTATCATCCGGGCATCCTGCCCAATCAGCATCAGTGAAGGTGGAGATATTGCAAGGAGAAGTTTTAGAGAAAAACAAACCAAGATGAGAAGTGAGCCTAAGATACCTAAGTATCCTTTTGACTGCTTGCCAATGTGAATTTTTTGGATTATGCATGTATTGACAAACTTTGTTGACAGTGAAGGATATGTCCGAGCGAGTAAAAGATAAATATTGAAGACTTCCTACTACACTCCTATAAATGAGAGAATCTTCAAATGAGGAACTGTCAAAGGCTGAAAGTTTAGTGGTGATAGACATTGGAGTTGAAATGGGTTTTGCATTTTGCATATTTGTTCTTTGTAACAGATCCAAGATACATTTAGATTGACTAAGAAACAGACCTTGATTGTTTTGACAGATTTCAATGCCTAGGAAATAATGTAATTGACCAAGGTGTTTGACAGGAAAAGAAGTACCAAGGGTAGAAATGAATTTTGAAATTAAGTTGGAATCTGAACTCGTAACAATGATGTCATCCACATAAATAAGAACAAAAATGACATGAGAATTATTCTTATACACAAACAATGATGTATCAGATTTTGACTCTTGAAAACCCAAAGAAAACAATTTGTTGCTAAGTTTTGAGAACCAGGCCAGAGCCTGTTTAAGACCATAAATGGTCTTTCTCAACTTCCACACATATGAGGGATACTCAGGATGCACAAACCCAGTGGGTTGTTGCATATAAATAGCTTCTTCGAGATCACCATGTAGAAAGGCGTTTTGTATGTCCAATTACTGCAGAGACCAATTAGATGAAACAACCAATGAAAGAATGATTCGAATTGTAGTGGGTTTAACCACGGGGGAGAAGGTCTCGACATAGTCAACCCCGGGTCGTTGATGAAAACCCTTGGTTACTAGATGAGTCTTTCTCCTTTTTAGAATTCCATCAGCCTTCCTCTTTGTTTTGAGTATCCATTTAGGACCCAAGATATTGTAGGAGGCAGATGGAGGAACCAAGTCCCATGTGCGGTTATGTAATAATGCATGAAATTCAATTTGCATAGCCAAACACCACTCAGAAAATTTTATAGCATCAGTGTAAGATGTGGGTTCCTCAGGAACAGATGTGTGTATAAAGGTGGTGAGAGACATAGACTGATTTCTAGGAGGCCACGGTATCGTGCCATCCACACGAAGGAGAGGCTTACAAATGTTTACCTTGCTCCGAGTGATCATGGGTTGCTGTGAGTGAGAGAAAGACTCAATGATGGTTGGAGGCTCAGTTGAGGCTACGAGAATTACAGGAGAAGTGGGCGGCACCGAATGGCAAGATTCATGAGGTGAGGCAGGAGGATCGTGTGCCCTAGACGATAGAGGAGATTGAGAAGGGCTAGGGTTAGATGAGGTTATTGGGCTAGAGTGAGATGGACCATGATTTGTTATGTGTAAATCGGATTGAGTAGTGTCCGAGTGTATGGAGTGGACAACTGAAGGTGGGCTAGTGGGACTCGTTGGAATAACGGGAGGAAAAATTGACACAGCTGGGAGATGAGATTTTGAGGAATCCGTATCCTTCATGGAGCCCGAACTTGATTGATTTGCAAAAAGGAAATGGCTTTCATTAAATAAAACATCCCTAGAAATATAGGTTCGGCCCATTAATGGATCAAGACAGAAATAGCCCTTGTGATCAGGACTATAACCCATAAAGACACAAAGTTTGGATCGAAGATCCATTTTTTGTTTATTAAATGGTCGTAAGTTGGGCCAACATGTGGATCCAAAGACACGAAGAAATTTATAATCAGGAATTTTATTAAATAAGACTTGAAACGGTGACTTATTTTGTAAAACTGGAGTAGACATCCGATTAATTAAATAAACGAAGGTTTGGAAAGCCTCGGACCAGTATTTAAAAGACATTAAAGCTTGCGCTAAAAGAGAAAGTCTCGTTTCAACTATGTGCCTATGACGTCGCTCAATTGTCCCATTCTAAGCATGAGAGCAAAGGCAAGTGAGGCGATGTATAATTCCACGATTATAAAGAATTTTTTTAAGAGGTCTAAATTCACCTCCAAAATCAGATTGAACAGCTTTGATTTTAGTTGAAAAATAATTGTTAACAAATTGCATAAAAGCAAGAAAAATAGCCGACACATCCGATTTGGACTAAATGGGAAACAACCATATATATTTGGTATTGTCATCTATGATAGCAAAATAAAATTTACAACCATTTGAGGATAACATTGGGGCCGGACCCCATACATCTAGAAACATTAAATCAAAGGGTTGCTTTGACTTAGAAAAAGACAAAGGGTGAGAAAGAGAGTGAGACTTGGACTAGAAGCATGACGTGCATGGCTGCATTTTTTGTTAGAATTGACAGGAAGTTGAAAATGCCTAAGGGTGCGTTTGGTTACCAAACTCACCTCAACTCATCTCAACTCATCGTTACAAATTTTTCAAATCCCAATACAAAATATAATAAACAATTCAATTTTTTCAAATTTTAAAATAATAATAATATTAAAAAATAATATTCTAATAATATTTTATTATCACAACTCAACTCAACTCACTTCAACATCTACACACACCCTAAGTGTGAGATTGGTGATGCGAGAGGAAGGATGACCTAGACGAGTATGCCAGTGATCAGTGGATGTGCGCTCACCCATATTTGCTTGAAAAGGAATGGAAGAAGACATGGAGTCTGCATCAAGGACATACAAGTCGTCTTTAACGATGCCCCGAAGTAGAACCACCTTGGTATGAGAATCCTTCACAAGAAAAGAAGTTAAATAAAATTCAAAATATACATTGTTATCTTCACAAAACTGACGGACTGAAAGTAAATTTTTAGTAAGAGAAGGAACATGTAAAAGTTGAGAGAGTAAGAAGTTGCCAGAAATAGTATGGAGGTTGGCGGATCCAATGTGCTGAATGGGCATAGTAGAGCCATCTCCAATGCTAACTTAATCGGAGCCCTGATATGATATAGAATCCATATTCAGATTTATAAGATCTGGTGTAAAATGAGATGTAGCAGCAGTGTCTGGAAACCATGAATGAATATGAGCAGATGGTGGGGTAGTTGTGGTTATATTTGCTGAGAAAGAGTGGGGAGCTGCTTGATAACTCTGATCAAACCGAAAATAACAGTTGAGAGCTGAGTGCCCTAGTTTGTGACAAACTTGGCACAAGGGAACACATCCCTGAGAGAAGGATGAGAAACCACGACCATGACCACGTCTCCCCCGAAAATTTTGACCTCCTCTGCTACGATGTGAAGGAGAATAAGTAGATGAAGATGGGGCAGAGGATTTAGTAGTCGTAACATGAGCTGTGAGATGATTTGAACTAAGAAGAGTAATTGTTTGGTGAGCTAAATGTGAGTCATGGTTAAGGAGGTAGCTGTAACACCCCGTATTTTAGTGTATTTTCACTGAATGATTATTTTTAATAATTCAAAAATTTATTCTCTTATTTTATAATTATCGAATATTTAAAATATTTTATGATCTTTAAATTGTAAAAAATTAAATTGTTATTTTTTCTTAATATTTATTTACTGTTGTACATTTAAATTGTTCTTCTTTTAATTTAATTGATTGTGGGATTTAATTATTTTATTTTTATTGTATCATTACGTTTAATTTAATTTAATTGATTTACTGTTTTAAAATAATTTTCGTTGGATCATTTTCTGTGACCCAAGATGTGAGGATTGGACCTCATTTCTTTCCTTTCATTTTTTTTTCTTTTTCTCCTTTTCTTTTCTTTCTTTTTCTTTTCTCCCCAGCTTCCCCCCCTCCCGCGCAACTCTCTCTCTTTCTCTCTCCATCCGGTTTCTCTTCCACCCAGCCCGCCGCCGTGAGCCGCCGGTGACCGACACCGCCCCCTCCGTTCACCTCCCCACCGGCCGGCGACCCTTCTCCGTAAATCTCACCTCCATCATCGCCGGCGTTCTCCTCCACGCACGGCTTGAAGCAGCGGCCTTCTCTTCCTTCGCGCGCCGCCGTCGCGCCACCTCGACCTCTTGGCGACCCAATGCACCCAACCCCGGCTCCGATCCGTCACCAGTGAAGCATAACCAAGCCCATCTCCGATTTCGACTTTTTGGCCTTAAAACTACCCTTTGCGCCGCCATCCACGGCAAACCACCACCACCATTGTCTTCACCGACCTCTCTAGGTCCTACCCTATCAATTTCGGGTCTTAGTTTGTCCCCATTCAAAAGTGAATTTTTGAGACACACGGCCACAGTGTATTTTACACTGTTACGTTGCTGAGTCACCACTTCTTGCACCTCCGTGATCCTTCGAAAATCATATTATAGCGCTGTAAGTATTTTTCTAAAGAACTTTCGTGATTTAAATGTATTTTTATACTAACACATATTACTGTGAACTGGGTGGTTATGCCGGACTGAGTCCGAGGAGTTTGGAGGTCGGATGGATTGCGAACGGAATTAATTGTATGTTTGATTTGTGATTGGATTGTGTTGACGTTGGTTGTTGGATATTGGTGTCGTGTTTTGTTCACTGCATTTGCACGCATGTTCATGTTTGTAACTAAAAACTGGGTTTTCGCATGATTGCATACATGTTCATGTGTTTATTTAAAAACTGGATTTTCATGTGAGAAATGATTTTTGGGTGTGTTTGAAACAACTGGATTGACTGGTTTGAGAAAAAGGAAAAGGAACTGTAAGGATGGTGGTAAGCAAGAATGGTGGTAGAGTCTTACACTGCGATTCCCGCCTACGGCGCACGCAGTAGGGATGGTGGTAAGCAGGGATGGTGGTTGTGTCCCGCCTGTGATTCCTGCCTACGGTGCACGCGGTAAGGATGGTGGTAAGCAGGGACGGAGGTAGAGTCCCGCCTGCGACTCCCGCCTACAGTGTCTGATAATTGGTTGTTTTGTGTGAATCATTTTTTGGGAAACTGACAGACTATGTTTTTGGGCCAAAATGAGATTTTGGCGTGTGTTGAAAATAATAATTTTTTTAAAAAAAATGATATTTTATGGCTAAGCGTATTTTGTCATATGAATGCATGTTGGTTGCATTAATATGTTTTTATCCTGAGAGTTATTTGGTTTATACTTACATGTGGTACCATTTTATGGTATCGCAGATTTTGATGCAGATGAGGATGACGAGCCTTAGCTTGGCTCCGTTGGTGGAGTGATCTGGGATTGCTCCTGTTTATCGAGTTTCGTTTTTATCAATTTATGTGTTGCCTTTGTAATATATTTGGGATGACTGTATAACTTTTTAAAGGTAATTTGTTTTGAATATTTGTCTTTAAATTTCTTGTACTTAGATGACTTATTTATATTATCCGCTGTGATTTTTATTGTGCACTCTTGCATGTTGCACACACTTGAGCACATTTTATTGGGATGCTGACCCGTGTTGTCATCATCCCGACGTCACGATTTCCCTTGTTTTTGTAAGTGGGAGTCGGGGCGTCACAGTAGCTGTATATCTGAATATGAGAAAGAGGATCAACTCGGGTGGTCAGAGATGTCACTAGAGAGGCATAATCAGTGCCAAGTCCAGCAAGTAAAAATACTGAGAACTCAGAATCTGAAAGGGGCTAACCAACAACTCCCATGGAGGCTGCTAACGTTTTTGCTTTGTGAAAATAGGAAGAGATAGACTCCGAACCTTTTTTTAACGTTGCAAGTTGGTATTGTGTTTGCGTAATATGAGCACTAGACTATGCTGCAAACAGACTATGAAGGAGAGACCAGACTTCACGTGAAGTAGAGCAATCCAATACCTGGGCTAGTACTTGCTCGGTCAAGGAAGAGTTTAATGTAGAGAGTATGATCTGGTCAGTCAACACCTATTTGACATATTTTGAATTTTCAACCCCATCAACAACAGGAGGAGGCATATCACACGAGCCTTCCACATGATGAAAAAGTTGATGACCTTTGAGGAAATGCACCATTTGAGCATTCCATAAGAGGTAATTATCAATAGATAATTTTATGTTGATAAAATGGTTTGCTGAGTTAAGAATATTGGGATTAATGGTGGTGGGTTGCGTGGTGGTAAAAGAGACATCAGAAAAATCAAAACTAGCCATAGAGAAGATGGGTGAGTGATTAACGATTTTCATATACCATGGAAAAGTGAGAAGAAAACAAAAGAGGAAAACGTAGACGCGAGTCAAGAGGCCTTGATACCATATTAAGTTATGGAGAATCATGCCCACAGAATGTTTGACAAAAGTCTCAAAGGAAACCTCAATGTCGTATGCCTCTGCTTTTCTCATTGATCTGAGTGTATTTACAATCAATATATATAGGCAGATATTTCATCAACCTATCCTATGGATTTATAACACCTGTCCCTTTACGAGAATATTCTTTATTGCTCAATATTCTGTGTTCGCCCATAACTGCCTTGGTGGTCCTGCTACAGTGCTCCTTCCTGTCCTTGCTCTGTTCTGCCGTGGTCCATGCTTGTGTAGTGGAGTGCTGCTGTGAGTGATCAATTTCCTCAACAAGCGCTGATTTGCTGGGAGAGGCGTTGGGGAAGTTTTCAGTTTTGGGGGAGGGGCGTTGACGGCATCTGGAGGGAGGGGGAGAGAGAGAGAGAGAGAGGAAATAAGGAAGGAAATTAGGATTTCTATACGGGATATTTATTTGTGGCGACAAAAAGTAAGTATATCCTCGCTAAGAGAGGGTCTTATACGTTAGGTTTATTTGCAACGACAAGAACTCACTGCAAAAGTTAGTATATTACCGCGGCCACTGTTATTTGACTGTTACTCTTAACTGTAGACTTATTTGCAGCGACACGTAGTCACAGCAAAAAGTTAGTTTTACTGACGACATTTTGGTCGTCAAACGTGATTTCGTATTTTGTGGCAAAAGGTTTTTTTTTTCCACAGACGGTGTTTGTAACATCATGTACTTTCCACCAACTTATGTCTTGGAAAAAGAACTTGTGGGAAATGGGCAAATTCAGCAATCTATCTACTCGATATGATATGCATTTGAAAAATTTTTGGTATGACTTTTTGATTTTGTTCTAACTCTGGTTCTGATATGATGATTTTGATATGTTTCATGGTTAGTACCAACATCTCTTATATGAGTGCACCCACTTTGGAAACAAAGTGATTTTTCTGTGTGTTCTTTTCTATATGCACACTCAGGATTCCAAGAATGAATATGGAAAAGTTTCACAATATAATACTGCCTAGTTTGGCCACCAGGAATAGCACAACCCTACCACATAGGCTAAACATGGTACATAATATAATATGATATTAAATGATACGATATAATATAATATGATAAGATGAAAATGTCAGTCATGTTATGCCAAAGGGTCTTTGAATATGAACAGTTTGTGAAATATCAATCTGATGTTTTGATAGAATGTTTTCCGGATATGTATTCTGAAAATGAAATGTTTTATTTCTGCATACCGAACTATCTAAAAAGGCTCATGTTTACATACTAATATATATTCCTTACTTACTGAGTTGTTAATAACTCATCCCTTATCTTCACAATTTTTCAGATGTTTTGGATGTTTCAGCTAAGTATCAAGAATAGAAAGTATGGGTAAGATTATGTGAGCATAGCAGATTAAGTACAAAGAGAGTACTTTGATTATTTGAGAGTTTATTTAGTAGTTTTGTTTTGTTTTGTCGATTTGATATTATGAGAGGTGGATGTTTATTTTGAGGCTTGGAGGTGTCTTATTTTAATTATATTTAAGTTGTTGGCTTAAAACAATGAGATCTATGTGTAATTGAGAATTTGTAGTTTATGACTGTATGGTTGAAATATGATATTAAGTGACAAGAAGTAATTCTTCGACCCATCTGGGACCGGGGTGTTACAAAGTGTAATCAGAAGAGTTAATGTAATAATGCTTAATGTGCCAATAAACCAAACTTGAATTCAAATAAAATTTACAAGGCAGTATACACACACACACATATGTTACCCTTGACCAAATATGGGATATGGATCATACACGTTTGTTAAAGAAAGATGAGGAGTGAAGTTTCTTGCAAGGCAACTTCCTTGCAATATTACGCGATATATCCCATCAATGTAGGAAATTGTTACTTACTCATTCAAATCTAGCATTTAGCATCAGCCCTTTCTTTTTACCATTATTTAGATTCTTGCCCACCACCTGCTTTAATCTCTTCAAATCTTTAGCACGAGCTTCAGCTTCCTTATTCAGTTGCCTAAAAGTTTCAGCCAAATCACTATAGGCTGTCTGTTATGG
This sequence comes from Juglans nigra, assembly GCA_002916485.2. Classification (NCBI taxonomy): domain Eukaryota; kingdom Viridiplantae; phylum Streptophyta; class Magnoliopsida; order Fagales; family Juglandaceae; genus Juglans; species Juglans nigra. The sequence continues at coordinate 19,084,805 of CM036141.1, read as the reverse complement.
ACGTGTTTCACTACTACCGCCGCACGTTCACCTGCAACCAAAAAGTAGACAGCTTGGGGGTTTGATGGAACACCTCCGATGCCTAAATCAATCACTGAAAATAATAATGTAACTCTCAAGAATCTAATCATCTTTACGTACCTAAGTTATTTCCTTATATGGAGCTCCCTGAACTGCCTTTGATCCTTAGGTGATAATAGTTATCTATTATTCGAATTCAAATATGGAGATGGAGGTTTATCCCTTTTCAGACTTCAAATGATAACCGTTCTTATCCTTTATCGTCGCTGGGTGGTTACCCAGTCAGTATTTGCAGTGGGCTGGGTTCTCTTGATAACATTGGGTTTTTCGGTAATAGAACATGCTCTAGGCTAGGTCAAAGGCCTAAGCCCAAGCCCATGTGGGGGCTAACCGTTTGGGATGTCCTCTCCACTGTTCATTTCGAATCATACATGATACATCTCCAAAAACTCACGCTTCACCATTGTAAGCAGATTGTCCACATACAACAGATGGTGTTGATATACAACAACTAATACAAGGCCATGCTCGTTATGGAAGGTCCATTTGAGTGCATAAGCAGAACCAGCGACAACATAGTTGTATGATGCTGCACCAGACCGCTCTTCCAAAAGATAGGACCAGATCAAGGTGTCCATTGGTGATTCCATGAGCGCATTTCCAAGCTCTTTACATGTCCAGAGGATTAATCTTCCACGAGTAAATATTAGTAGTTGCTCTAATATTCTCCAATACTCGTATATACCCTGTAATTGGATCTAGAAAAGTGTTAAAATATAAGAACCAATAATTTAAATATGGATTGGAAAATAGGAGATATGGGGGAAAAGGGCAAATCTCCACTAAAACTAAAAGGAAACACGAATTTCAATTTAAATTTTGTAATTGTTTTTTTCATTTTTGGATCCAAAAAACACCTTCCCTCACTAATCACGCCAAATGCAAGCTCATATCTAAAGGGAAGGATTCTCATATAATATACATGACATAGACCATAATACTTAAGAAATCAATTTTTTATCTTTACCCATTTCTATGAGCAAACTACCCAAAAATATATGCATATTAATAGAAGTCCTCCTCAAAAACTTAATTAAAAGAGAGATCGTAGAGGCCAACCAAATCCCAATCGACACTAGATCGGGTTCATCAAATCAATACACCAAAAAAAAAAAAAAAAAAAAAAAAAACAACAACAACATCCACATAAGTTGAGATCAGTGTATCTACAAATGACAAAAAAAAAATTAGAGAAAGAGGGGGAATTCGAAGAAATCGGAAAAGAGAGAGCAAATACCTACTTCTCCTCAGATCTTTGAGAAAACCTGCAAATGAAAAAAAATAAAGAACTGGCAAGAAACTAAAAAAAATAAAGATTGCTAAAAAATAGAAGCAGACAGAAAGCGGGAGAGAATCAAAATGAAGATTTTCTAAATCTTCCATAATATATAGCTGCGGTTTGTAAGGTTTCGGTGTAGAAGCCTAGAAGGTGGGTCGGCCAATCGATTTCGGGGGCTTTGACTTTAGATTCTTTTGGACGGTTGAAAACAAAACTTGGCGCACGCCAGTCTCCACCAACCTTTGATAGCCCTACGATTGATTTTACACTAACTGTACATCACTTGAATCAACGGTCACTAAATATTGTTAAGAAATGTGATAATCTAAATATTGATTGATGAAAGGGCAAAATAAAAATAATATGAATTATTATATTACACAACATTTTTTAAAGAGCGGTGCTACTTTGCCGCCGAGTACCACCGCTCGATTTGACCGCTAGTTATAAAACTAGTTTTTTTTTTCTATTCACATTTTTTTAATTTATTTAAATATTTTTAAAAAATACATCAATATATTTAAGATCACTATCTTCATCATTCGGTAAAAATAAAAAATAAAATAAAATAAAAAATAAAATACCGAGCAGTCAAATCAAATAGGGTTTTTTTTTCTATTCACATTTTTTTAATTTATTTAAATATTTTTAAAAAATACATCAATATATTTAAGATCACTATCTTCATCATTCTGTAAAAAAAAAAAATCGAACGGTCAAATCGAGCAGTATCATTTGGATGGTATAGTAGACTTTTAATTTTTCAAATGCATAAATCAAGTCAAAATCTAGATAAAGAATAAAAAAAATAAGAATAAAAGAGGCACAAAAATCCAAATAACTCCATCCAAAAGGGGACACAAAGCCTGAATTATAAGGAGAGACGGCAAATTCCAGAGAATCATCATGTTGTAGCTACTTTAGAGAGTGCATGAGCTTGAAGGAAATGGAGGCTACACAATATAGATAAGAAAAGTTAGGAAATATATGAATAATAGACATGAAACCAAAACTTAGATTTTTATATAAAATTATTTTTTAAATTATTTTTTAAAATATCTATTTTTTTATTAAAATAAAAAAATTTTAATAAACAAAATTGATGATTGCACCTTTTAATTACAATCTAAGTTTAATCCAAATCTTCTTTTCAATTCTCATCATCATTCTCTGATTCTATGCCGTGGTTGAAGAATGTTGTTTCTTTTGTTAAGAGTACGAATTGAATTCCTGATTGCAATCATCATCTTCATCACAATGTCTCTTACCAAAATGGGCACCAACATCTTCGTGGAGCACTCTTGCATTCTCTTCATGCTTCTCTACCAAACGGACCCCAAGTTCCAAATCTACATTTAGATTCTCATCATCGCTTTCATTCTCTTCATCGCTGCTTTCTGGATATAATTTAATAATTCTTGCTTCTGAAGAAGGCTGGATGCTAACATAGGGGCTCCAATTTGCAACATCTTACAATGTATTGATCTCCATCTTCTCGCGTACGACACGGATTCCAAAACTTCTAATTAGAACTCTACTTGATGCAGAATTCTCCCCACTGAATATTTGAAATGCTCTACATGATCTAATTTGTGGTAATACAACAATAAATCAACTGAGAATGTAAAAGATGGGGGAAAACCATCATACTGATATACACCATTATAGTGTTTCTCGACATCCATACCATCAATGAGTAGGGAAGACTTTTGGGAGGGATCGGGCTGAACAGCAGCACATACAATGAATCCTTTAATCTCATCTGAATACACCAAATTAATATTTATCCCATCACATACATAATTATTTGGAAGCTTTAGCTTGTCATGGTAATCCCAATCTAGAATCTTAATTCCAGAAAATGTAAGGCTACAATCTTCATCCAGGTCCTCAAAATATTCCTGTTCAACAAGCTAGCTAGCTGGGAATCTGGGATTGTTTTAAGATTTTGACATTAATATATTTTTTATCCATGAGCTTGTGACATTCATTTAATGGGGTTTTGAACATAAATGCACATATTGCAACGCTGTCATTTTTGTGATGTACAGTTGGCAAGGGGAACTCGTCTGTACTTTTGGCTTTTATGGAACTCTCCTGGAAACGCTGTTTTTTCAATGTTACTGCAATTACAGAGTATGTATAGACTAGCAGTCTGACAAGTACCTCTATGAATCGGGTTTAGTGCTGTCGGTGGTGTGTAATCCATCCCTTGGAGTGGACTAGGCCAGAGTTTCTTGGCTTTTGGCAACTTCGAAGAAACACCCCTCCTTTCTTCCTAGAAAACCCCCCCCCCCCCCCCCCCCCCCCCCCCCCCCCCCCCCCCGCCCGGACTTTGAGAGTCAAAAGTCATTTTTTAAAGAGAAACAAAATGATAATAATAGTTCGCAGACATGGTCAAATATTCAACTTTCTCCGAAACCCCACCCCGGGAGAAGGTAAAGAGAGAGAATTACCTAGAGTTTTCACTCACTGCCCTGATATTTGTCCAAACTTGCTGCCTTTGCCTTTGAGTTACTTTCTCAAAGCCCTCTAGAAGTCCTCAGGCACTTGTCCAGTTGATAAATTTCAGTCCTTACCATAATGTAGTATATGCAGAACTTCACTGACACTTGATTTATAACAAAATCAAACAAACAACAATACTCTTTGTACAACTCTTATCTCTGATTTGTAGTGTGGTATTGTTAATTATGTTTTCCACTGACTAATGCAAGTATGCAAGGAAGGGCATTTCTTCTTAGCTCAGTATGTCAGAGCAACTATTTTCGAGTTTCAGGATACATTTTGGATTGAACTACGGCTTGAAATCAGAAATATAGATGGGCAGTAGTATCTTCACCTCTAAAGCTTAAGAATACGTCATGTATACTACAATGAAAACAAGAAGAAAGGGAAGAGGAGGAAGCACCTTGAATGGCCATTAGAGAAGTAATTGTGTATCTATGATTGATTACTACTTAAAATAGAGAACAACTACGCTTAAACTGGGAAGTTTGTATGGCAACTTGATATGATGAGGTGTAACATCCGAGCCTAGTCAGGCTGCTTTACAAAATTTTGGATAATAATTATGAAAAATCGTTTGGGATTACAAGTAAAATTTTTAGAAGAGAGTTTAGACTTAAGGTATTTTTGGTGGTATAAAATTTTTTAATAGGTTTGATAATATGGTTTTAAAGTCTTTAATGGATTAAGTGGATGTTCATCAGAAAATTTATGGGATAAGTGTATTTATTTAGGTTGAGTAGAGACTCAAAACTTTAGATAAAAGCCATGCAATAATCTCGTTAAGGGTCCAAGACGTGAGCCTAAATATATATATATATATATATTTTTTACTTTATGTTATGTTATGTTTTTTTCTTTTCTTTTCTTTTCTTTTCTTTTCTTTTTAGACGTAACAACCCAGTCCGTGGAATCGTTTTTCCAGACTCCATCGCACGGTTTGCGTCCAATTTCCTTTTTCATGCAGTCTTTCCACCCTCTCCTCTAGGTTTTTTTATCTCTTTACTATATATAACTTATATATATATATATGTGTTAAGCATCCTCAACTTAGATTCAGCGCCGCTGCCCTCTCTTCACACTTTCAGCCATCTAAACTCATCTGAGCCTCCACCCCCAACCTTAGTACAGACCATAGCTAGCCATCACTTCTCGGTAAAACACCAAATTGAATGGCTCGGTTTGCTTCTAGTAAACCGCCACCCCAAAGCTAATCTACGTGCAGCGACGCCGCCAAGCACCGTCCGCTCCAGTACCTCAGCCTCTCTCAGTCCACCACTTCAGCCGTGTGCCACCACCCACTTTATGTAAAACACCACCTCTATTTACACTTCCGTGTGCCACTGGACAACCACACCTCGCGAGCCGCTACAAGCTGTCACCACCTGCATGGAAGAGGATGCCGGACACCCATAGACCACCTCAGCCTGTAGCAACCCCTCACGGTGAGCATATGCTTCTTTTCGCCCTCTCTCTCGCTCACCTCTCCCTCCCTTTCTCTCGTGCTCAGCGCTGCTCGATGGAAGCTCCGCCGCGCTCCTGCTCTTCTGTCGTGCCACCACAACTCCTCTAGCCAGCCCCATCGCACCTTACCCCTTCACGCGTGCCTTGGTTTCCCTTGGGTAAGCCCTACCGCCGCTTACTAGGTGTTATTCCCGTGTATTGTGTGCATCTGGTTTTATTCTTATAAGTGATGTACGTACATAATATATATGTTGTATATATATAAAGTGTTAATGTGATAGTTGAGTTATATTACCAGTTTTACCCTATACTTTCCATAAATATGTTTTCGGATGAGAGGCACTTATTTATTTTTTTAGTTATGTTAATATGAGTTTTGTTTTAAGTCTCATAAAACATTATTTTTGTGTAGAAAATATTTTAATAACATAGTTAATTAAAGGAAGTGAACTATTTTTAAAAGAGTACTTTTTCATGGCGTAATTTATAAGATTTTTAAAGTAGTCTAAGTATTTTATTAATTTATAATGTGTAGTTGGTGCTTTAGATATTTTTAAATATTACTTTTTATTGAGTTCTGTAATTGTCTTAATACTTGTTCGATTAAACCTCTTATTCGGTACAAATTCGATTAAGTGGATATTGATGATTTTAGAAAATGATAGTATTTTAGGAATTATGAGAATTTTAGGTTTTGAGTTTTTAAAATAGGTTATTTTAGCATTTTAGGTTTAAATATCGAAACATGTGATCGATTGAAAATTTACGGGAATTGCGTGATTTTTATAGGTAAAGATTAATATTTGTTCGGCTTTGTTGAGGAAAGTTTTTGAAATGACTAAAGGAGTTCAGATAAGTGGGGTTCCTATGCTAGATTTGCATAAAAAAAATAAACTGAGGTTGGTTTGTAAAAATGTGCATGTTGTTTTAAAAAGAAAAAGTGAAAAATAACCTCAGTATATGTTTTGCATTCACTCTTGAGATACGAATGAAAGAAAAAAAGAAATGTCTTTGATATGAAATGTGTAGACATGAGCAATATTTGACATGTTTCTGAAATATGCAAAAGAGCGAATATGATATCATTGAGATTTTTATGCATGTGGTATGAAATGATTTGGATCTGTTTTTGATCAAATAGAAATTATATGAATATGTTTCGCACGTGTTTTGATATGATATGGATATGATAAAACTTTGACATACTTATATGTTCTGAATCTGATTCTGAATATGGTTTTGATATGATGATACTGGTTCACGTGATATGGTTGGTACTATGATATGATATGATATGATATGAGTGCACCCACTTTGAAAACAAAGTGGTCTTTTACGTGTTCTTTCCTGTATGTACACTCGGGACTCTGAGATTAAAAAAGGGGAAGTTTCACCATATGATACTGTCTAGTTTGGCTACTGGGGATAGTACAACCATATCATGGGAGTTAAACATGATATATGATATGATACGATATGACATGATATGATAAGATGAAGATGTTCAGTTATGTTATGCCAAAGCGTTTTTGAATATGAAATGAATATTTAAATATGAACAGTTAGTTTTCGAATATGAAAATGGTTTTTGAATACCAAAAAGGTTTTTGATTATGAAACGGATTTTTGAATATGAACAGTTGGTCTCTGAATATAAAAATGGTTTTTGAATATGGAAAGTGTCTTTAAATATGACCAGTTAATTTTTGAGTATGAAAAGTCGCTCTGATTTTCTGATAACACGCTTATGAGATTTGCATATAAAAATGAAATGTTTGTTTCTGCATACTGAACTTTCTGAAAAGGCTCATATTTACATACTAATATATATTTTCTGCTTACTGACTTATTGATAACTCACCCCTTATCTCTATAATATTTTTCAAATGATTTAAATGTTCCAGTTGAGGATCAAGAATATGAAGTATGGGTGAGAGGAGTTAAGAATGATGATTTAAGCATAGAAAATTTATACGAGTATTGAGGATTTTTATTCAGTAAACTAATTGTGCTCTGGTGATATGATTTGTTGGGAGGTTGATGTTTATATTGAGACTTTATATTATCTTAAAATAATTATATTGAAGTATTTGATATAAATTAATGAGTATTATATATAATAGAGAAAAATTAAAATATGTATTATGTGAATGAAAAATAATTCTTAGGTGATATTAGTTAAGTCAACAGTCCCTCATAAAAGGGACGTTACATGAGTAGTTTTTTGGCAACTTTGTATGGCAACTTTCGTTGACTTGACTTCCTTGTTATGCAAGAACAAGAAATTCCCTTGAAGGCATTTAATGAATGCTGCCAGCTCTCGTCTTGTCTACTCTATTAGAGAATTAGCGAATCGCTTCGTTTGGTTTTTACGCTCGTTTCAATTTATTATTATAATTTTTTAAATTTTAAAATAAAATATAATAAATAATTTAATTTTTTTAAATTTTAAAATAATAAAAATATTAAAAAATAATATTTTAATAATATTTTATTATTTCACTCAACTTAACTCAATTCAATATTTAAACACAATCTCAAATATAAGAGAAAATTATATTTTAAAGAATATCTATTAAATTTCTACTATATTGAATTACTTAAACACAATTTATTTTAAAGATAAGTTACATTAATTTCATATATATGAAAGTAACTGTAGAATCTTTATTTTAATATTTTATTATTTCATGTTTTTCTTTTTCCTTTTGTCTAATGTAACTTGATAACTAGAATTACGATGTATTTTCTTATTATTAATTATATTTTTATAAAATAATATTAATCATCTTTTTTTTAATAATTTTTAAAATATGAAAATAATTAATTATTTTTTGCATCTATCTATAATCATGCAAAAATTATTATAATATAAGAAAATATGAATAAACTTTTTATTAATTATTTATAAAGTACAAAACAATGCAATAATCTTATCTTATAACCAATTATAATGTAAGTAATATTGATCTATATAATTTAATTAAATAAATATTAATAATAAAAATAATAATATTTTATTATTATAGAGAGTGTGATGATTAATTCAATGTAGATTTTAAATTTTTAATGATTAACTAAAAGTAAAAAAATTTCATATTAATAATATTTTCAAGATTGATATGATTAATCTAATGTCAATACTCTTCGGTAGGTATTTAATGAAGAATAATACTAGTATACTTCATTGTTTTGTCCCATCATTTGATGGCTCATATATTTAAATTTTTTTTAATTTTTTTTTAATAATTAAAAAAATGACTATTAATATATTGATATTTTTTTATTTTTTAAAAATATTTAAAAATATTTAAAAAATATTTGAAATAAAAGGTAAAAAAAAATATAATTTACATTAAGTGACATACGGAGTCGGCACATGGATGTAGCTGAGTAGCATCATTTTTTAATTAAATATGTTTAATTAATGATCGCTTACCCAAACACGCAGTGAGCTGCCGACACGGAATTACATGTACGGTCCTGAGTTCGATGCATAGCACAACTTTTTTCTGGATGCCTTTTCATTAATTTGTTTTTTTTATTTTTATTATTATTATTATTACATTAATTTGTTTGTTTGAGCCCTACAAAATTGACCCAAGGTTTATAAAATAAATCTTTACAACTTCTTCATAATTTATATTCTATATATTTTTTTTAATTTTTATTATTTTTTTATCAAATATTTATTATATGAATAATATATAGAAAATTTAAAATAATTTCAAAATAATAAATTCAAAAAAATTTTAAAAAAAATTAAAAAATTTTAAAACTTTTAAAAAAATATAAAATATAGTGTAATGGAGGTTGGATAGTTTATATTCTCGCGTTCACACACATAGTACACCTGTCAGATATCAGTTGGGTGATGCCACATAAGTTCAAAAAACAATACTTTCTCGAATAGCACAAGTTGCTTAAAAGTTTAAAAATAATTGCTGTCTATATCATTTTTAAAGTTTTATTAAATAATTTTAATATAAATAGATCATGGTATTACCATTAATACAATAAATATAATTTTAATTTTTTCTATGTTGACTATTTAATTTTTTATCACTGCTCAAATTATAAATGTAATTCACTTTTATCAAAATTTAAAATAAAGGAACAATATTATTATTTTTAAGAACAAACTCAAATAAGAAATATTATTATTACTTCTACATAAAATAACAGATTTTTTAAAGTTTCTTTTCACTTTTGCTAGCTTTAATTTGGTGGGTTTTAATTTTTAAGAAATATTATTTTATTAAAAATTTGTGAATTGGTTGAAGATGGATTGTGATTTGTACAACTTCTCAATTATTTATTGATGGATATAATTAACAAATATATTTCAAATGCATAAATCAAGTGAAAAGTCCAAATGAACAAAAAAGATGAGTCTTTCTGGAAGTGAGTTTGTACGTTTATGTAGCATTCTAAGATTTCAATAGGCAGATGAGATGATTTTATATGCGTTAAATAAAATATTATTTTTTAATATTATTATTATTTAAAAATTTTAAAAAATTAAATTATTAATTATATTTTATATAAAAATTTGATAAGGTTTTAATAATGAGATGAGATGAATTGGTCAATATTTTTGTATACAAACGAGGTGGCTTAGTTTGCTTTCAAGAATAACATTAAAAATTTTAAAAATTTTAAAAATCTCTTATCGACATAATATTTTTTTTAAATTTTCATATAAAATAAAATAAAAAATTCAAAATAAGAATGAAAAAATATTAAAATATAGCCTGGCCGGTTGAACATATCATCGGAAGCCCATGCTGCAAGCCCAATTAAGGTAAGAAATCACTACTCAATTGGCTTTTACCATTGCAATATTCACATTGAAGAAAATGTTTGCTCAATAATGCTACGTATTACACTTTTATTTTGTTATATAAGATATGTACTTTTATTACTTTTAGATAATATTTAAAAAAAATTAAAGACAAATGGATAAAACTACCTCATTATAATAAAATGAAAAGAAGAATACAAGCAGCCACCCAAGAAATTTCCATCTCTCTCCGGATGAGTTTTCTTCCCTCTTTGAGTAGCTTTCCTTACCGACCCTCACTGAACCAAAATCCTTCAAAAATCTAACCCCTCCTTACCCCACAACACCAAGAATAATATGACTTCCACCCAACAAAAGTAAATACCTACCCCACCACACCAACCCCTTAAACTTGAAAGAAACGCCACCTGTCATTGACTGCCTTATCTCACAAATTGAAACTTTATCCTGGGATAATATTATCCTTGAACACGCAACTAAAGTAATAACAACTCATACTCTGGTGGGCAAGCTTGTCTCCTCAAAACCTTCAAATAAAGTACCTTTCACACTACCATAAAAGCTATATGGAGTTTCATCACAGGACTCGGTATTGCAGACCTTGAACAGAATACCTTTCTCTTCACCTTTCCCACCACACAGGACAAAAACAAAATCTTCAACCAAAGACCCTGGAATTTCAAGGGGTACCACATAATCCTTAAGGAATGGTTGCTAGGCCAAAGTTTACACGAAGTTGATCTAAGGTACTTAGCTTTTTGGATCCAAATACACGGACTTCCCTTGGAAATGATGACATAAGACAATGCTGAAAAGATTGGGAGAGTTCTGGGCAGTACTACAGTTCGACCACTGAGCCCATGAATAGTATCAATATCTCAATAAACAACCAACCTGTTCTCAAACAGTTTCAGAATCAGCCCATGAAAAGGCAAACAAATTCTTCAAAGCAAGGGAAAAGCAAGCAACCTAAACTCAAAGCTCCATCAAAGTATGCTCGTCAAAGGCAATAGCAGTGCTTTCTCAGAATTTGGCTCTGTTTTTCTTCTACCTGCGAACCAGGCATGCAGCGCTCCAAAAATCTCATGCAAAACTACTCCAACACATGCCGCTCTACCAGACCAGCAGACAGAACATTCAAATGGTATAAATGAAAGCTGCGGAAGTAAGATACAATTTCAAAATCCTTCAATTACCTCACTTCTGAATTCCTATAACCATGTGGCCCCAACTGCATCACACATAGCACATCCATACACAGTTAACCCGCAATCAAAAACCCAAAAAGCACCCCAGCCTTTAATTCATCCCATCTAGTTTCTGAACCAAAACATAGCCCTCTATGAACAACGAAGCCTCAACTCTGAATCCTCGAAACAAAAGCTCGAAAGAAAAGGAACGTCTCCAACTCTCAAGTAATGAACATCTTCCCTTTAAATCCAACGATCATAGTGGCAGGGTCTGAACTGCCACCAGAGCATCCATGAAGATTCTGACTTGGAATTGCCAGGGTATTGGTCGATCCCGTGCAATTAGAAATCTCAAGGCCAATATCAGGACCCATAATCCAGATGTTATCTTCCATTCTGAAACTCTTTTGCAGAATGTAAATGCAGCTTCTGTTGTAAATAGGTTAGAGTTTTCCCTTTTTGTTCATAACCCCCCAACTGGGAAATAGTGGGGACTTTTGTTTACGTGGCGTAATGGTGTCGATGTAGAAACTGTTTATATTTCTAGTAATGTAATAGCTATGTTAGCCTACTCTGATCCAACTCCTATCCCTTGGCTTCTTACTTTAGTTTATTGTCCAGCTTAAAAAAAGCACAAGCCAAACTTCTGGATCAATTTAAAACTGCTCTCTGAAGGCAATCCTACTCCTCTAATTTCCATAAGTGATTTTAACACAATTCTCAAATGAAAAAGCAGTGGTTCTGACTCTTCTCTAATGGTATTGAGGGTTATGAACTTGTGTTTCTTATTCCACAGGAAAAGTGTGTTCATATGTTTGTAGAGAGCCTACCAATTCTTCAATTCTCATACTGTCTAGATCTTTGCTTTCTTCAATAGCAGTAACTTTAGGACGAAACCTCTCAGAGAGTGATCTGAGAACTTTTCTCACAATTCTGTTCTCAGGAATTCTGTCCCCTAGATTAAAACGAGAATTGACAACATCATTTAGTTTGGCATAAAAGGCATCGAAGGTTTCATCATCCTTCATTCTAAGTTCTTCAAAACTTGTGGTCAGCATTTGAAGTTTAGAATTCTTTACAGCCTTGGTACCCTCATGGGTGACCTCAAGAATGTCCCAAGCTTCTTTGCAATTCTCACACATAGAGATTCGCTTGAACTCCTCCTGGGACACGGCCATGAAAATCGCATTCAGGCCTTCGCTATTCCAACCACACTCACTAATTTCCTCCCTAGAGTAATTATCCACACCTTTGGGAGTTTGAACTCCTTCAATAATAGTGACTGGTTCTCTCCATCCCTTTGTTATAGAAACCCACACTCGTTCATCCACAGATTTTAGAAAAGCTCTCATTCGAACTTTCCAATAAGCATAGTTGTTTCCATCAAAATAAGGTGGCGATGTGAGAGATTGAGACTTATCCATTTTAACCACTACAGCAGGATCACACTCAGGAATTTAATCCCAGCGGAGTGAACCCGCTCTGATACCAATTGAAAAAGCAGTGGTTCTACCAATCACTACACCTAGAGGGGGGGTGAATAGGTGTATTCCAATTTTGATCGTCTTTTCAATATTAGAAACAAATAAACAGTTAATCAATGGACAAAAACAATTAACACAATGATTTTGGTCACGAAGTGGAAACTCATTTGAAGAACTTCTTCAAATTCTAAAACCACTCCGGGTGTAAGGCACCACCTAAAATCCACTATAGAAAAAGTTTATTACAACCAATTTAGAGACACTCACAAAACCTTTGTAGTTCCTAAACCTGGCTTGCAACATCACGAATGACCCACTCGATCTCTACACGCATGTAATGTCGGAACTCCGACCTTCTATAGCTTTCCACGAGAACCTCTCGATCTCTGCATCACAGCAGCTCCGGAAACCTTCCGTCCAACAACACGTCCATTTCAATGGACTTTGAATGAGTTTTTATCTTGAGTGTGGTGTGGTGGATATGTGTTTGTCCAAGAGAGATTCACAAGGTGAGGAATAGGTTTCTCTCTTTGGCTTTTGAAACACTTAGGGTTTTTCTCTATTTCTCCACACCTCAGAACAGAAATGATCTGTTCTATTTATAGTTCCAGCAAGTCACGGCGCTCAAAACATGAATCTTTAGGTTGTCTTGAACATTGGCTCGAGCGAGGTGTCGAGCGAAGGTCGAGCGAAGGTCTTTGGATGAGTTCAGCTCGCGCGCAACATCGAGCACACATCGAGCGAACCACTCTGGATGGGTTCTGCTCGAGCGCCACGTCAAGCTCACCTCGAGCGAACCACTCTGTTTGGGTTCCGCTCGAGCGCTTAGTCGAGCGCACATCGAGCGAACCACTCTGGATGGGTTTTGCTCAAGCGTTACGTCAAGCTCACCTCGAGCGAACCACTCTGCCTGGGTTCCGCTCGAGCGCTTAGTCGAGCTCACCTCGAGCGAACCACTCTGCCTGGTTCCGCTCGAGCGCCAGGTCGAGCGCCCATCGAGCGAACCTCTCTGGAAGGTTCCGCTCGAGCGCCAGTCGAGCGCCAGTCGAGCCATGTTGAGCACACTTCAATCTTTTTCATGTACCAATCCATCAACACTTGTTACAACTCAACTTTACATAGGTTTTCACAAGAATATGCCAATTAACTCATTTTTCCCTCAACATCAAACAATCAAAAAAAATCGGTGGAAGGCCTTTTGCAACCACCTCTTCTCTAAACGATCTAACTCTTTACATGGAATAGCAAGGCATGATAGATTTAGGACACTCAGGCCCCCAATACACTTGGACAAATAACAGGCATGGCCACAATAACATTAGAGAGATTAGACTGTGGTGTTGCTAATCTTCATTGGAATAATCTATTCCCAGATGCCACCATTAAAACTCTCCCTAGGATTTCCTCAGATTACTCTCCTATTTTATTGGATACATCAAACAGTCGTAAAGGAAAAAAATCTTTCAAATTTGAGGAGTTTTGGATAAGGGACCAAACTAGTTTTCAGGTGGTTAAGAAAGCTTTGCTCAAACATCTTGTTGGAACCCCTTCTTACATCCTCACCAAGAAACTCAAAGCTACAAAACAATCCTTGAAAAATTGGAACATCAATTGCTTGGCCATATCCAAACTACTATCAAGAGCCTCAACATCACCCTTAACGAACTCCAAAAATTTATACCAACTCCAGAATCTATCATCTTGGAAGATAACATCAAAGAGAATCTCAATGAGTAGCTCAAAAGAGAAGAAGCACTCTGGCGACAAAAATCTAGAAACACCTAGTTAACAACCATAGACCTTAACACCAAATATTTCCACACCTCCACTACCATAAGGCGAAGAAAAAATAACATTGAAAATCTGAAAATAGAGGACAGGCAGTGGACTTCTAATCCCTTTGTTATCAAAGATAAGTTTCAACGTCACTTCCAAAGAATTTACAATTCCTCTAATCCGAAGATCCCTAATGATATTGAAATGTTGTTCCCCAACAAAATTTTTGAGTCTAAAAATGAATTTCTTTGCAAAACCCCTTCTAGGGAGGAAATCCTAACCACAATTAAGTAAATCCCTTCCACAAAAGCTCCTGTCTTTGATGGCTTTACTAGCCTCTTCTATAAGCACTACTGGACCCTTATCAAGGACAACCTACAAGCTGCCATTAAGAGTTTCTTCATTCATGGGAAAATTCTAAAGGAGATGAACCATACGAACGTTGCCCTTGTTCCCAAATTGGAAAACCAGAACGCTATTCATCACTTTCGCCCAATTAGCCTCTCAATTGTTTGCTATAAGATTATTGCAAAACTTTTGGTGAATAGATTAAAGACCATTCTTCCAAGCCTCATCTCTCCTTATTGAACAACTTTTGTTCCAAGCAGGCTTATTCGTGAAAACATCATTTTAGCACAAGAAGTATTCCATCACTTTAAAAAAAAAAGAAAAAAAGAAAAAAAAAGAAAAGAAAAAGAGAGACAAGATTGGAAACATGACCATAAGAATTGACATGGAGAAAGCTTTTGACTTTATGGAATGACCTTTCATTCTTTCAATTTTTAAATGTCTTGGCTTCAGTCATGCGTGGATCACCAACTCTCTCCTACTCCATTATAATCAATGGCACCCCCACAGGATTGTTCCAACCTGCCAGAGGCCTTAGACAAGGATATCCCTTGTCTTCTTTCCTTTTTATATTGGGTAGTGAGGTGCTTTCAAGATTGATTCTTGGAGAAGAAATCTGGCAAAACTTGGAAGGGATCAGTATTTAAGAAGAGGCCCTACTCTCTCCCATCTAGTTTTTGCTGAAGATCTCATTCTCTTTGGTACAGCAACTGTCCAAACTGCACAAGCGTTTGCAAACTATCTCGAAACATACTCCTCCTAGTCTAGTCAAAAAATCAACTTAGGAAAATCCTTCATACACTTCAACAACAACACTCGCACCAGAAACAAAGGAGAAATTAAAGGGATTCTCAACTTTAAAATGTCACCTCCATAGCTTAGATACCTTGGACTCCCTCTTTTCATCCAAGCTGCAAAAGAAATGTTTTTTAAAGACATCCAAGAAAAAATTCAAAATAGGCTGCAAGGTTCGAAAACAAAGATTCTATCTCAAGCTGGTAGAACAACTCTAATTAGAACTGTTGCTAGTACAATTCCTTCCTATTTCATGTCTAGTATGTGGGTGCCTAAATCTATCACAAACAAAATGGATGCTTCTTTTAGAAGATTTTGGTGGGGAATCGAGAATACCAAAGCCTTCAAGCTGAAATCTTGGAAATCCATCTGTTAGCCTAAATCATTTGGTGGCCTTGGTCTTAAAAACAGTTCTCTCTTCAACAAAGCTTTCATCTCAAAATTTGCTTGGCGCCTCATCAACAACACAAACAGTCTCTGGAAAGAATTTTTGACAAACAAATATCTGAGAAATACTTCTTTCTTTGAAGTGAACCCCTTAACTCTTGGTTTTTGTAAAGGCCTCCTGAAACAAGATTTCATCAAATCAAGCAGCTGCTTCCAGATCAATAATGGCATTAATGTTAGAGCTTGGCTTGACCCTTGGATCCCAACACTGCAAAACTTCATACCCCAACCGAACCTGAACAACCCAACCATGGACTTAACTCTAAAAGTTTCGAAATTAACATTAGAGGAGCCTAGAAGATGGAACACTATTATTCTCCAAGCTCTTTTCTCAACTGAAACTGTCAATGAAATTCAAAAAATTCTTCTTTCTCTATATAACTACTTAGCCCCTTAGGTTAAAATCAAATGGGTTCTTCACTCAACAGGGAAGTTCTCTGTCAAATCTGCTTATGCAACCATGATAAACACTCAACAAAATACCCCCATCCCCCAATCGGCTATTTCCTGGGAAAAGCTTTGGCAGTTAAAAGTGCAAGATAGGGTAAAATTCTTCCTTTGGGAAATTCATCACAATGTTCTACCCACTAGATCTCTTCTAAAAAGAATCATTCCTCTTGAAGAAGATCAAATTCTCTGCCCTCTTTGCAACACTGAAGATGAAAGCCTCTCACATTTATTTCTGAGTTGTCCCTTCTCTAGGATCCTTTGGAGACAATCAAAATGACCCATAAATATTGCCTAGCTTGCACCCCATTCAATCTCTAATTGGATCAAGATTGTTCTCAATCCCGAAGTTGAACTGGCTCTTTCTGAAGATGAAGCACATGCATTTCAACTTTTTGACATCTTAGCCATGGACATCATTCTGTTCAATAGAAATCAAGTCATTCACAATTTTGTTATCCCAATCATTGATATATATACTTCCAAAGTCTTCAACACTTGCAAGTAACACAACCAAACATGGATTTCTAACCAGCAGTAGGAAGAGGCTTATCTATGCATGGACACCTTTCCGAAGGTTTCCATTTGCTATCCTTTGATGTTGCAGTTCGAAGCTATGGCAGTGTTGCAGCAGCAATCTGTAAATCAGAAAATGGAGCCCAGTCTTTGTCAACACAATATTTCTGCATAACACTAATCCAAATGTTGAAGAAGCCACAACAACCATGCTTGCTATTCAAGAAGCTCACAACTGAAGCCTGAAAAAGATTTACATCCAATGAACTCCAAGCAAGTAGTGCAAGCAACTACTAATGCAAAGCAACCATCAGACTGGACAATGCAATCTATCATCAGAGACATCAAACACCTGTTTAGCAGAATTGATGAATGGCAAATGGTGAAAATACATTGATTTTAAAATTGATGTGCGCATAACATTGTGCAATGGGCTACTTCCAATCATCTTTTTGGAAGTATACCCCTTATTAGGATTCCACAATGTCTGTTAAGTTTCCATAGTGGGAAGGACCCTCCCTCCTTACCTATATAATTTTCTAGTCTCTATTGTAATTTGCTTTTTGAATGAATCTTAGAAAAAAGAAAAAAGAAAAAAAGATGAAAAGAAGATGAGTGTGTCGTACTTAGAATTTTCCATGAGTAAACATGTAAACGATTGTGTATTTTTACCAATTGCATGCATGTTGGTATATAGCACGAACATCGACTTCATGTTTTGTTTAGTAGTTCATGTTTTTAATCATTTGAGGCACATGCATCTCCCCTCCTTGGAAGTGCATAAAGGATCCGTACTTTATAATGACTCTACTAATACCAAGGCCAAGGTCACCAGGGAATGAAATATATGTATATCTTAAGCCACTAATTACAGAATTGAAAGAGTTGTGGGAACAGGGTGTCAGTACATATGATGAGGTCTCGTGGCAGGAGTTTAAGATGCATGATGTAGTACTGTGGACAATAAATGATTTTTCAGCATATGGAAACTTGTCTGGGTAGAGCACAAAAGGTAAAATGACTTGTCCTATCTGTAATAGAGATACTCAGTCTCAATGGTTGTTGATAAATGGCAGAAAATTATGTTTCATGGGACACCCTCAATATTTACCACTTGATCATAGATGGTGTTCAAATAGTGCGATGTTTGATGGAAGGGTTGAGCACAGATCATAAAAGCCAGAGCAGAGTTGTCTGGACTAGATATTATCACGCATTTGATGAATGTTTCAGAAAACAGGTTTGGGAAGGATGCAAGAGCTCAAGAGGAAACGACAAGTATTGGAGTTGAATTGGACAAAAAAACATCTTCTTTGAGTTATCATACTGGTTTATCTTGACACTGCGTCATAATTTAGATGTTACACATATTGAAAAAAATATATGCCAGAATATACTAGTCACTCTGATGTTAATAGAAGGAAAGATAAAAGATATAGCTAACTTTTTTAAAGATTTAAAAGAGTTGGGGATAAGACCATAGTTGCATTTGCAATATAATGGAGTGTCAGCTTATATGCCCCTTGGATGGTTTACACTATTTAGTTGCTAGCCTAGTTTAGTATAGATGGATGTATCCTATTGAATAGTTTTTGGGAAAACTTAAGTGATCCGTGGGAAATTAGGCTTGTCCAGAATGTTCGATTGCAGAGTCATATATTGATAATGAATGACATACATTTTGTTCTATGGATTTCTATGGGGTTGATACCAGATTCACGAGACCAGATCGAAATTATGAAAGTGGATAAATGAGAGTTTCATCATCATTTTTCGTATTTTCTCAAACCGTGCGTCCCATAGATACACAAGGGGCTATGACCTATGTGGACAGGAGTTTGATAGAGCCCGATGGTATGTATTGAATAACAGTACAGAGATTGACAACTACTTGAGGTTAGTGATGACTCTGCATATCAATATAAATTAAAAGTCATGGGATATAATTTAACTTGATACAAATTAATTGTTAACTTGAACATGCGCAGCAAACATATACAACTACTTCGTGTGGATGGTGTAACTGACGTAAAAATAAGCACGAAGATGAATTTACCTCGTGGTTTGAACAAACGGTATTACTAAAAAAATGTCTAACTATCTACGAATTTTATACCACTAACATAGATTTTTTGCTATCTAACATTGATATAACTAGAATAATATTTATTGATATAAGTTGTATCGAAATATGGTGATAATTTAGCAAAAATCTCACCAAAATTGTATGTTTTGGCAAGTGGTCTGTCCTAGCGGGCCATCCAATACTCAGGATGTTTGGTGCGTAGATATAGATTTCACACAGCTGACAGAGAACGATATAGAAAAACTCAAAATTATGGGGTCGTAGTCGAAGGAAGCCACAGAGAGGATGACATTGACTTCTATGGAGTTGTTGAAGATGTCAAAGGGTTAAAGTATGTGGAAGGACATATGGTCTGGTTGTTTAAATGCAATTGGTGGGATGTCTCAAATCCTAGGTTGGAAATATTTTGTGAGTGTCAATACATCTCGCACATGGTATGAGGACGATCATTTTGTTCTCACTTGCCAAGCAAATCAAGTTTTTTATTTAGATGATCCGAAGTATAGAAATCCATGATGGGTAGTACAGAAGTTTGCACCAAGAAATGTATATGATTACATTCCATAGGCAGATGAACAACATGAAGAATTTGATGGTCCAACAAACGAAGAAGCTTATGAAGAAAACAAATCAGACATCAATCTATTTGTTGATCTTAGCCAATATGATATGGTTCGATTGCGTAAACAAGATGTTGAACCAGAAGTAATTGAGGGTGGATTGTCAGAAGAACATGAGTAAACTGAAGTGTTTAGTGAGGATAAGGATGACTGGTCTAGCAAAATTGATACTGAATGAAATTAAATTTTGTGTAAGTATTATTGTTATAAATATAATAATATTTTTTTGAATAATAATTTATTACAGTTTAAAACAGATATGTCTCCTAAGCACAAAACAACTCATGTGTCATCTCCATCTATTAGCGACTCTCCAATTAGTTCGTCTACCGTGAATGGTGGACCAACATCACCAGACCAAGAATAAGGTATTTTACCAAAGTAAACTTGATTTTTGTGATGATTTAAGTAACAGAGTTTGGAATAAGGAATATTTTTCCTTGTATTTCATTTACAGATGACCAGATATTTATACAAGAGGAAGGGAATAAAAAACGGTTACATAACAGCAGAGACTTTCTCTGCGCTACTTTCTAGAGTATTCTTATTTTCTGTACAATTATCATCTAGCTTAATACGCCCCCTCTAGTCTAAAGGGGTATCTAACACATTGAGACTCGACCAAAAATGAAAAAAAATTTCAGAAACTAAAGGCTTAGTAAAAACATCTGCAATTTGATCTTTAGAACTAATGAAAGAAACAGTCAGACTCTTAGCAGCAACCCGATCTCTGATGAAGTGAAAATCAACTTCCATGTGCTTTGTTCTTGAGTGATACACAGGATTTGTAGCGAAGTAAGTTGCTCCAATATTATCACACCATAATATTGGAGCCTTCGACAAGTGAAGACCAAGTTCAGAAATTAAGGTTTGGACCCAGAAGACTTCGGCAGCGGAAGAAGCCAGAGCCTTGTACTCTGCTTCTGTGCTGGAACGTGCTACAGTATGCTGCTTTTTCGAGCTCCATGAGATCGGATTTCTGCCAAGGAAGATACTGTAGCCACTAGTGGAACGACGGTCGTTTGGACAACCCGCCCAATTAGCATCAGAGTATGCTTGCAACTGAAGAGAGGAACTTGAAGAGAAGAAAAGGCCAAGACTAATTGTATGCTTAAGATACCTCAGGATGCGTTTTACTGCAGTCCAGTGAGGCATTTTCGGGTTGTGCATAAACTGGAACACCTTGTTAACCGAGAAAGAAATATCTCGCCTAGTTAATGATAAATACTGCAAAGCACCAACAATACTACGATATTGATGAGGGTCATCAACATCAGGGAAATCAAGAATGGACAACTTGAGAGAAGCTGCCATAGGCGACGTTACTGGCTTAGCATGTATCATTTGACTTTGGATCAACAGATCCTTTATGTACTTCCGTTGAAAGAGCAAAACACCAGTGGGTAAATACTCAAGCTCTACTCCAAGAAAAAAAGACAATTTCCCAAGGTCTTTCACTAGAAAAGTAGTACCCAAATCATCAATTAATTTATTGGATGCAGAGGTATGTGAAGAAGTAATGATGATATCATCTACATATACAAGGAGATAAATGTGGATATGACCTTGATTGTAAATGAAGAGTGACAGATCTGCCCTAGATGAGTGAAAACTGTACCCAACAAGCCACGAACTCAGCTGAGCATGCCATGCCCTGGGCGCTTGCTTGAGTTCATAAATTGCTTTGTGCAATTTACAGACATAGGTGGGATGACCTGCATCAATGAAGCCCTGAGACTATTGCATGTACACGGTATCAGTAAGAGGACCATGCAAAAAGGCATTTTGTATATCAATCTGGCTCAAAGTCCAACCATGAGAGAAGGCAAGGGCAACAATCAGACGAATGGTGGGCATCTTGACCACTGGGCTGAATGTTTCATCATAATCAATGCCATGCTGCTGATGGTACCCCTTGGCAACCAAGCGTGCCTTCCTTCGTTCAAGTGACCCATCTGCGTGCAACTTAGTCTTGTAAACCCAGCGACACCCAAGCACATTTTTAGCTGAATCTGGCGGCACAAGACTCTAGGTAGAGTTTCGAGTGAGAGCAAGAAACTCCTGTGACATCGCATGTTCCCATTCAGGCCATTTTGAAGTAGCAGAGAAGCTTGATGGGGCATCAGGTACAGTGACAATAGTAGTGAAGCAATTTTGGGATGGGTATGGTACAGTGCCATCATGAAAGGTGCGAGGACGTGAGGAGTTAGTATGGGATCTAGTGATATTGGGAGATCTAGGAGGAATTAGAGGAGAGGGGTCAGGTACATGATGGGTAGGAGACGATCTGAGAATAGGCAACTGAGAAGAGACAGAGGAATTAGAAGGGGGTTGTGAAGTTGAGGGTGAACTTTGTGAGATTGTAGGTGAGCCTGGGCCAAGAATAGATGGAGTAAGGAGTGGAAGTGGGGCTACGAAAATGGGAGGATTTGGAGTGGAATTGTTGGGCTTGGACCGTGTTTGAGAATAGGGAAAAGAATCTTCAGCAAATAGGACATCCCTAGAGATATAAGTCCGATTTGTTTTGAG
This sequence comes from Juglans nigra, assembly GCA_002916485.2. NCBI lineage: Eukaryota > Viridiplantae > Streptophyta > Magnoliopsida > Fagales > Juglandaceae > Juglans > Juglans nigra. The sequence continues at coordinate 19,062,431 of CM036141.1, read as the reverse complement.
GTCAAGGCAGCGGTAGCCCTTGTGGTTTGGGCTAGTTCCCAAAAACAGACATGAGGTGGACCTGAATTGGAGTTTATGATTGTTATATGGTCTCAAGTTAGGCCAACATTCACACCCGAAAACCTTCAAAAAATTATAATCAGGAGGACGATTATGGACAAAAAAGTAAGGTATTTTTTGATTGAGAATTGGAGTTGGTAAGAGATTGATTAGATAGACTGCAGTCTCAAAGGCTTCGGCCCAAAAGGTTTATGGAAGTGAGGCGTGGGCCAAGAGGGCAAGCCCGGTTTCTACAATATGTATATGTTTGCGTTCAACGAGACCATTTTGCTGATGTGTATGAGGACAAGAGAGACGATGAGTAATTCCAAATTTTTTACATAATGAAGTGAGAGGTACAAATTCCCCTCCTCCATCCGTTTGCAATGTGATTAATTTAGAATTAAACAGTCGCTCAATGTAAGGCAAGAATGTGGTAAAAATATTAAGAACATCTGATTTAAATTTGATAGGAAAGATCCAAGTAAATCGGGTATACGCATCAACAAAAGACAAATAATACTTAAAACCATTTCTAGAGACATAAAGAGCTGGACCCCAAAGGTCAGCAACAAGTAATTGTAAGGGCTTTGTATAATGGGTCCGACTAGGACTAAATGGTAATTGATGATTCTTGGCACGGGGACAATCTGAGCAGGTGAAAGAAGACTCAGTGGGGAGAAACTTCAAATCGTTGTTGTGCAGAACATGAGAAACTAATTTAAGTGATGGATGACCCAATCTGTGATGCCAGTTGGCTATGGAGGTGCGTTCACCGAGCTGAACAGAAGGAGAAATGGAAGATGGTGACGCTGATGGAAAAACATAGAGGCTGTTTCGACTAGGTCCGATGAGGAGGGTCTTCCCGCTCTGGTTTTCCTTCATAGAGAAGTGAGAAGCATGAAATTCGAAGAAGCAATGGTCGTCAACACAGAATTTGCATACAAACACAAGATTTTTTGTTATGGAAGGAACGTGTAATAAATCATGAAGAAGAAAAGAGGAAGTATGAGAAGAGAAGGAGGAGTCACCGAGATGTTGTATTGGCAAAGTTGACCCATCTCCAACCCGAATTTGCTCACTTTCATTGTACTGCTCCGAAGACAAATTGAGTTTGTGAAGATCAATAGTCACGTGGTGAGTAGCTGCTGAATCTGCATACCATGAGTCATCAGAGAATGATCCAGACGAAGTGTAGTTTGCCGAGAAGGAAGGAGGGGCATCGAGCTGATACGAATGGTCGAAGCGATACCGACATTGTAAGGCAACGTGACCCTCTTTGTTACACACTTGACAGGTTGGGCGAGGGAGAGCCTGTTGAGGTGCTTGAGTGTGGGAGGAAAAATTTCATCCACCCTGAGAGAACAAGCCAGATCGCCCACGCCCACTTCTGCCCTGTCTTCCTCCACATCCGCAAAAAGGACGATCTCCAGCAGAGGTAAAGTTAACCGATGGTTCAGTGCCATTTCCATATTTATTAGCCGAGTGTGAGAGCCTGCTTTCATGGACTAGTAGCAATTGATACAACTCATGAGAAGAAATGGGATCAGACTGTGTTGAAATAGAAGTAATAAACGACTCATATGAGTCACCAAGGCCAGTAAGTAGATAGGTTACAAATTCCTTGTCAGGTAAAGGATTGCCTATAGCAGCTAGTGTGTCGGCAGGAGAACGCACCTTACCGAAATACTCTATGATACTTTGAGTACCCTGGGAAAGGAGAGTGAGTTGAAAACGCATATGAACTTCCTTTGCCTATGACCGAGAAGTAAACATAGAAGCAAGGGTATTTCATAGCTCCAAAGAGGTAGTGGATGAGAGAACATGCCCTGTAACAGAGTCTAAAAGGGATGAGAAAAGAACACTAAGCACAAGTTGATTGGTTCTTTTCCAGGTTGTATACGCTGGGTCAATGGTGGTTGTTTGGTCTGGCAAAAACTGAGGAAGAGGAGGCACTGAGCCATCGACGAATCGGAAGAGGTCTTGGCCTCGTAGATAGGTGCTAATGTGCATCTTCCATAAGGGATAATTTTCGAATGTAAGTTTGGTGGTTACAATATGGGAGAAAGAGGAGATTACGGAGGTATTTGGGACAGACGAATTTGAGAGGGCCATGGATCAGAAAGAGACAGCTAGTCGTGCTGCTCTAATACCATAACAGAGTTTGGAATGAAGAATATTTTTTCCTGTATTTCATTTACAGATGACCAGATATTTATACAAGAGTAAGGGAATAAAAAATGGTTACATAACAACAAAGACTTCTCTGCGATACTTTCTAGAGTATTCTTATTTTTTGTACAATTATCATCTAGCTTAATATTAACTAATAGTTGTTTTAAAGATAAAATATTTTTTTTTATATTATGTGCTTTAATTACTATATAACTGTTGTAAGCCATCACTGAAGTCAAGGAACTACTAGGGGTGTTTGCTTAGAGAAAGTAAAGAAAATAGGAAAAATTAAAGTTGATATTCCTAATGATTACACCGGTGGCTCTGAGGATTCGGCAGCTTGGCTTGTTTCTTATGTTGGTACCCTTATTTGCACATATGCACCGATGACTACATCCTCCTGGGTTAAAGTTTTCCAAGATGTGAAAGATCACATAAAAAATCATTATCTGGTAATAAGTTACTTAGAAAACAATTAAATATAACATGTTAATTTATAATTAGTTTGTATTTGGACTAATCTTTTATAATTTTTTCAAGGATAAGTTTGAATTTAATTTTGATTGGCTAAAGGATCGACTAATGGTTGAGAAGTTGATGTCCAAAGCATTCCAGAGGTACAAAGGTAGATGTTATGTACACTATCAGAAATTCAGTAGTGCAACAAAAGCACGTCAAAATCCATTCCAATAAATGCCACCAGACGAATGGGAGAAGTTTTGTGATATGTTTGAAGATCCTGCATATTAGGTAATTTTGTTATATTTCTTTATCGTATATGATAGATGCATTAAGTAAGTATAGAAATAATATTTTTTTTTTCTTTTTATACCAGCGAAGTACTGTGAACAAAGCAAATAGAGCAAATTTAACGATACACCATTATGCGAGTTCTCAATCTTTTCATCGACTATCTAAAAATTTGGTAATGTTATACTAGTCCCTGTTAAATATTAACATACAGCAATTTCTGATTGAATTTATAATATAGATTTTTCTTTTGCACGAACAAGAAAATCCTACTGACTTAATCTGACCCAATTATATGCTAAATCACATACAAATCATGATGGTGTTTCGATCACTCCCGAAGTAGAAAAAAATTATGTAAGTTTAAGTTTTTTATTTATATTGTCTAATAGTATTTTTGTTGTTTATATTATCTCTAATCTTTTTGTTATAGGACAAGATAATATCACTTAAAGAAACTGTTGCGACTCCATCTGATGAATCATCTGTCAACAATGTTAAGATTTTTTTCTCAAATTCTTGGATCATGTTCTAGATATTTGAGATGCTTAAGACGTTGTGTGAAGCCTTCCTCAACATCATCATCATCTTCTCAAGTCAGATCAAATAACAACTCTTGGGAATTAGAGCAAGCAATGCTCGAGATAGAACATTTGAGGTCCACACAAAGAGAGTTGTAGACTCAATTAGATTAGGCAGCGGATTTAGAGGTGAGATTAAAACAAAACATGCAGAAGGAGCTGGAGATTCAATCCCAAAAAATGTTCGAATAGTGGCAATCAATGATGTCTCAAAACTTTATGCCACCACAATCCTAGAACTTATTTTCTTTACTTGCCTTTTAATTTTTTATTCTGACTTGAACATTTGAACAAATATGATGTTTTAATTACAATATTTAATATTAATTTCATATTTTGAAGTAAGAGTTCTGTATCATGAGTACCATTCGAACGTAAAATATCCAGTTCGAACGGTAAATTGCAATTTTTAACCTTCGAATGCATTTTAGCTTTCTTTCGAACTAGCAACCAAAACCATTTGAATGACTTGAGAACAATCAATTATGTTCGAATATATAAATTTTTCATTTGAACAGACTGCATGTCTTAACATTCGAACAAATAATATTTTGTTTGAACACATTTGTCATTATTCGAATGTACCATACACCATTCGAACACAAACATTGAACCACCCATTCAAACAAATATTTTCAATTCGAATGCAAATGAATCTTGTTCGATCAGATTAATTTTATTCGAACATAGATATCTGTTCGAACAGAAATAAACTGTTCGAACACTCTGTCAATTCAAACATGATCAAATAAATTCGGTCTTTCGAATCAAAGTGTTAGAGCAGATTCTAGTTCATTCGAACATAAAATGTTCCATTCGAACAGATTTTTGGGACGAAAATGCTTCGCTAAAAAAAACACTCATTTGAATGCTTTCGACTGGTCCCGCCCGATTTTGTCTTTAAAAGTATTTTTGGGACTCCCAAGAAACCTTTTGAGACAGGCCTTTTGGGACAAATTATAGACAAATTGTTTTCATTTCTAATAACCTTTTCAGACGAAATTATAGTTTCTTGGGACGAAGGGTAAGCGCTGCGAGAAAGTTTTGAGCTTTTTTTCTTTTCGGTTTTTGTTTGGAGAGAATACAACAAGGTTTTTGTCTAAGTCACATATTTTAATCAGCATTTAAGGCTGTAAAAAAATTCAAACAAATAATAATAAATATTTTTTAATTTATTTAATGGGTGGGCGTGTGATCGAGGATGCATATCATGAAAGTGCCTCCTTTTCTTGGTCTATGCATCATTCCCAGAGAGTCAGGCTAAATGACCTCTCTTTTATGTCAATACAAAACAATACACATTTGTGCTTGGAAAATTAATTGGTGTCAATTGGCGATCCCTTGAGCGCATGCATGCATTTCCAAGCTCTTTACATGTCAAGAGGATTAATTCTCCACGACTAAATATTAGTATATAGCTGCTCTAACATCTCTTATACTCGTATATACCCTCTTATTGAATCTAGAAAAGCATTAAAATATAAGAACCAGAAATTCATATATGGATTGGAAAATAGGATATATGAGGAAAGGATAATGATACCCTTACACCGCATTTGCTACTTCAAGACTATTTCTTTACTTCTTTTGACGGTTGAAAACAAAACTTGGCGCACACGGGTGGCCGCCAACCTTTGATAGCCCCATGATTGATTTTACACTAACTATGCATCACTTGAATAGATGGCAAATTCCAAAGAATCGTTTTAGCTTCTCCAAAAAGTGCATGAGCTTGAAGGAAAGGGAGGCTACACAATATAGATAAGAAAAGTCAGCAATTTTGTTATGAATAATAGAGATGAAAACAAAGTTTCTCTTAGACTTTTATATAAAATTTATTATTTATCTTATTTTTTTTAAATATCTAATTTTCTATTAAAATAAATTTGTTTAATAAATAAAATATATTAAGATGAGGCCTTTTGTATAAATATTACCTCTAAACTCGGGGTTGGTATCTTTATTTGATAGAGTGGCGACTTTTTGTCACATGAGGTTTGTGCCACGTCATAGACGCTGATACCTACATGTGATATTTGTCAATGTTTTTTACACATTTTGTTGACGTAATAAGGTAAATATTAAGTTTTCTTTTTTTTTTTTTTATAAAGAGATATTATTTAAAATATTAATGTCTCGTTTGGTTATACAAGCAATTTCATCTAATCTAATCTCATCTAATTATTATAACTTGTCCAAACTCTTATATAAAATACAATAAACAATTCAATATTTTCAAATTCTAAAACAAAAATTATATTTTAATAATACTTTATTCAACTTTCATCTCATCTCATCTCATCTCATCTTATATGTGTAACCAAACGATATCAAAGATGTGTCCAACTATTTTTAAGAGATATTTAAAAAATGAGATAAAATAAAAATTTTATGAATAATAATAAGATTATAAGTTTCATGCTCCTCTGAATTTTCCTATTCAACAAGCTAGCTAGCATCATAACTTTTAGTATACACAGTACTATGAGAGAGAGAGTGAGAGCATGCCTCAAACCGCAGAGGATTTACAAGCATTTTATGGCATCCATTCACGTTAATCCAACTTATAAGCTCACAAAAGCTGTTTGTATTGAATTCAAACTTATTTGATACTTAAGGAAAACTCTCCAATGAACTGCATCTACTAACGTCTACCTCTCTTATATTTGGAGCAAGTTCTAAAATTTATCGGTATCGTTTATTTTTACAACTCCTCTTAACTCATTTTATCTAATTATTATAATTTTTTTAAATTTTTACATAAAATAAAATAAACAATTTAATTTTTTTAAATTTTAAAATAAAAATAATATTATAAAAATATATTTTAATAATATTTTATTCAACTTTTAACTCAATTCAATTCAATTCAACTTAAGTTGCTAAGTTGATCGCAATGACACAACTTAAATAACCATAATCGAACAAATCCTCTGATCCACTCAGGAAGAATAATTACGACATTGCCACATATATATATATATATATGTAGAATAATGATAAGTTATTACCGTCTTACCACCACTTTATTACTCTGATGTACTTGAAAATTTGGTTATTTTAATTATTTTTTTAACATTTTTAATCATTAAAAAAAATATTTAAAAATATATAATTTTACTGATAATAAAAAAAAAAAAACAAAAAAAAGGTGATAGAAGGCTAGTAACTCTGTAGTTAGATAAAATATCCTTTTCTGAATGTTCCGCAATATATAGCCCCAACCTTGGCGCACGCTAGTCGCCGCCAACCTTTAATAGCCCCACGATTCATTTTACACTAACTGTACATCACTTGAATCAACAGTCATGACTAAATATTGTTAAGAAATGTGATAATCTGAATATTGATTGATGAAACAGCAAAATAAAAATAATATGAATTATTATATTTCACAAAATTTTTCAAATGCATAAAACAAGTGAAAATCTAAATAAAAAATAAAAATAAAAGAGCTAGGCACAAAAGGAGGCATAAAGCCTGAATTATAAGGAGAGACGGCAAGTTCTAGAAAATCTTCAGCTTGTAGCTTCCCCCTCGCGCATGAGCTTGAAAGAAAGGGAGGCTGATACAATATACATAAGAAAAGTTAGGATTTTTTTTTTTTTTTTTTTTTTTTTTTTTTTTTTTTTTATGAATAATAAAGCTGAAACCGAAGTTTTTCTTAGATTTATTGACGATTGTACCTTTTAATTACAACTCAAGTTTAAGCTCTAAATTCAAATCTTCTTTTGAATTCTCATCGTCATTCTCTAATTCTGTTATTCGAATGCCCATAGTTGAGGAATACTGCCTCTTTTGTTGAGGGTACCAATTGAATTCCAAGTTGCAATCATCTTCATCATGACGTCTCTTACCATCCATTAAATGTACCCAACCTTCATTTTCTTCACTGGTTGCATCAACATGGGCACCAACATCTTCGTGGAGCACACCTGTATCATGATCTCTTGTCTTCCCTTCATCCTTCTCTACCAAATGGACCCCATGACGTTCCAAATCTTGATCATTTGGATTCTCATCGTGGCTGCCATTCTCTAAATCAGAAATTATTGATTCTGAAGAGGGCTGGACGTTAACACAGGGACTCCAACTTGCAACTTCTTGCAATGTATTGGTCTCCTTCTGCTTGCGTAGCACCCGGATTCCAAAACTTCTAATTAGGACTCTACCTTGGTCCTTATCAAACTTAAGTTGCAGAATTCCCTCCACTGATTTTAAACGCTCTCCTTTTAGTTTATGGTAATACAACCATACATGATCTGAGCTACTTGGATCAATAGGTGATGTACGCGTACTGGTATACTGATAAACACCATTATAGTAGATCTCGATATGCATATTATTGCGGGGAGACCTTTGGGAGGGATCAGACAGAACTACAGCACATGCAATGAACCCTTTAATCTCATTCGAATACACCAAATTAACATTTATCCCATCACATACATAACTATTTCGAGTCTTCTTCAGCTTGCAATGGTAGTCCAAATCTGGAATCTTATTTCCTGGAAATATAAGTTCACAATCTTCTTCCAGATCCTCTACATATTCCTGTTCAACAAGTGAGCTAACATCATAATTTTTAGTAGACAAAGGTAGTACACAGTATGAGAGAGAGAGAGAGAGAGAGAGCATACCTCAAACCGTAGAGGATTTACAAGCATATTATGGCATCCACTCACGTTAATCGAACGTACTTTAAGGCTGCTTGTATTGAATTCAAACTGATTTGATACTTCAGGAAAACTCTCCAATGAAATGCAACCCCTAGTGTTTACCGTAGTCATATTTGGAGGAAGTTCTAAGATTTCTTGAAGTTGCTCGCAATGACACAACTCAAGTAACTGTAATTGAACAAATCCTCTGATCCACTCAGGAGGGATAACGACAATATTGCTTCCCGATAAATCTAAAACTTCCAAGGTGGAATTGAAGGCAGTTCCCGATAAATCTGAAGAGAACAATTCTGCAGTGGAGAAGGGTAAGGGATATTGGCTTTGATCATCTGACGTACGCTCGAGAATGAGACAACGTAGATGTTGCAACTGATGAATGCTGTTAGGGATATGCCTTAATCTGTAGCAATCGCTTATTTGTAAATCCAAGAGGCTAGTAAGATTCCCAATAGATGAAGGCAATTCATTTATAGCAGTCAAGTGTTCTAGTTGAACATATGTTAAACATTTCATTTCACTGTCAATTTCAGGAAACTTCTGCAGCCTTTCGCAATAAGAAAGAATGAGCATTTCTAGAGATCTCAACTTGAGGGAGCTTGGAAAACTAGTAAGGCTCTGACAATATACAATTGACAATTTGACGAGTTTATCAAGGAAGCCAATAGATTGATGTACCTCAACTAAGTTATTGCAATCCTCAATGTCCAATCTATTTAAAGTCTGGAGCCCCGACACATCAGGAATCTTTGTTAGGAATTTACATTTAGAGAATTTTACAGTAGTCAACTTCTGGAAATTCTGTAAAAAAGAAAACAAAACAAGGGAAAATATGTTAGCTGTAGAAAATTTCCAGTATATATATATATATATATATATTTTAAAGAAAGAAATAACGGTACCTTTAATCCTTCTCCCAATTCTTTGATGAAGCAATCATCCATTTTTAAAACGAGGAGTTTCCTTCCATGAAAGTTTTGTGGGAAAGAATCACTAGGATAGCTGTGCCAATCAAGTACTCTTAACTCATTTGAGAGATAAGTAGGTTCTCTTGAGAAGCGTGCATTACGATTTATAAATATCCTGAGCCTTCTCATCGCCGAGAAAGTCTCAGGATTCAAATCTATCAAGTCTTGTTTTGGAAACTCTATCAATATGCCTTGAATCATGTTTGTTCCCTAGCAAGACAAAGCAAACAAAATCAAAGCATAAAATTCTTCATATTTTCCACCTTGGTAGAATCATAATTTTGTTTATATGCATTGTGCATGTACTTTCTTTTTCTTGTTTTTTTTAAACTTAATGTTTGATATTTATTTTTAGAATGTCCCAAGCTAAGTGATCAAACAAAAAATGTTCATGTTTGCTTTCACATTTACCTATTAATTTTATCTTTTGATATAAGAAGAAAGCAGGATACTAAAAAAGAAATTGTCTAAATGTAACCAAAAGTTTTTTTTTTTTTTTTAATTTCTCCTTATTTAAGGCATTCTTCTCATAAACAAATTACCTATTATGAGATTAATACGTGCTAGATGTACTCATACAGATAAATGGGTGCACGTATATGTACTCTCAATCCGATTTTAAATCAAAAGATGAAATGTGTTTTTTTGTGCAACTCTTACCTTAGTTTCTTCAAATACATGACGAACGTCTTCATGAAACCACAACCTACTACGTTTCTCGGGTTCTTCAGGTGATTCTTGACGAACAATTTCTCTACCCATATCTTTGAGTAGGTCATGCATGATTAATTTGCCACACTCAATTGTTAGGAGTGACTTATCCACTAGTACTTTGATACCACACTTAGGAAAGAAACCACAAGCATCAAGTATTTTCGTAACATATTCTTCTTCCTCTCCCGCAAAGAAACATGCAATGTCCAGGAAAATACACTTCTCACTTTCATCCAAGCCATCATAACTTATTCTAAGCGTTTCAAGAATATCTCTGGGAGGAATTTTTTTGTACTTTTCTAAAGCACTTCTCCAATAATGAATGTCCATACCAAATAGATCCGAGCCTACCACCATTAAAGCCAACGGAAGGCCCCCAACGTAATGCAGTACATTTTCTGTGATTTCGACAAAATCATGGTTAGGATTTTCATTTTTGAAGGCATTCCAACAAAAAAGTTGAAGAGCTTCATCATGATCCAATTCCTTCACCTTATATCGTAAATGAACATTATTACTAGTTAATAAATGTTCATCCCTAGTTGTTATAATGATTACACTTCCTAAACCAAACCAATCACATCCTCCAAGTAGGGTTTCAACTTTGACCGACTGATCCAAATCATCAAGAACTAAAAGAACCCTTTTACTCCAAAGCATTTTTTTAATGAGACCCATTCCTTCATCTTCATTTCTAACCTTCAAACTCCAGTCACCGAGGATCTCGCAAAGAAGTGTCTCTTGCAATTGAATTAAACCATGCTCACGCTTTGAAGTTTCTCTCACGTTTGCAAGAAAGCAACAACATTCAAATTGGTCGGTAAAGGAGTTGTAGATTTCTTTAGCCAAATTTGTCTTACCAACTCCACCAATGCCATAGATCCCTAGTATGCGTATATCATTCACTCCCACACGTAGAAGTATATCATGGACGTCATGTACTCTAGACTCCATTCCGACTGGATGCTTGGCAACGTCATTTAAATATTTAGGCTTTACTACTTTAGAAACCTCTCGAACAATTTCTTCAATCAATTCTGGTTCAATCCTAGCAATGCAAAAAATAAAAAATAAAAGAATAGTAAGGTAGAATTCTTACAATAAAGAATAAAAAGAAAAACTAGTACGTAGCTTTTTATCCGGAAGCAAATGACAATGATGATCTATTTAATGAACTTTTTTGCTTCCATTCTTGAATTCGGTTTGCCTCTTTAAGAAGCAGGGAGGCTTTTGATTTAATGATGAGTTCGTAAATTTGATATACACACATACGTATACTTGTATTATAAAAGATGTCTTATAATCACATTTTTGTTTTTAAATGAAGGCATACTAGTGAGTAGAAGCAGTATACCTATCTCCTAAAGTGAATCCAGACAAACTGGCCACTTCTGTTAGGGCTGCTTTCCATCTTTCCACCTTCAACTCATCCTTGTACCTTTCTTTAAGATTAGCTAATGCTTTTCCAAACACCTCTCTCTGATGTCGTACTTCTGTTGGATCTACATCGTAAAATACTGGTAAAACCTTTTGTTGCTTTGTTTTTTTACACTCTTGGATCTTCATCAACTCATCCAAACACCATGTGGATGACGCATAGTTTTTTGAGAGGACGACAATTGAGATCCTTGAGCTTTCGATAGCTTTAAGAAGTTCTTCTGAGATTTTCTCACCTCTTGGAAGCTTGTAATCTATGTATGTGTATATTTTCTTTTGATCCAAAGCTTGATGGAGATGGGCAGTGAAATTTTGACGAGTATCTTCTCCCCTAAAACTCAAGAATACATCATAAGTCCACCAACGAGTAGAGGAAGAAATGGAAGAAGAAGAAGCACCTTGGACGGCCATCAGAGAAGTCACTGTTTATCTATGACTGATTACTAAACCTGCAAAACAACTCTGCTTAAATTGGGTTAGAAGCCGCGTTGCATCATTTAACACATGAAAAAGGATACGCGTTTGTTATAAGCAGAAAATTAAATAACACGCGAAAGGTTTCTTGGCATCTTTCTTTTGTTAGGAAAAGCATACGCGGCTTCAGGAAAAGCATGCATACGCGTTTAATGGTTGTCTTGTGGAAAATAAGCTGCAAGCCTTGTGGAAAAATATGCCCTCTAGTGTTATAATTAGGCAGGTATTTACTCGAGGATATATACTTAATTCGTTCTAATTAGCTTAGTGTTCACGCTCCAATCAAACCATGCCACCAATCATTTCCACAAAATTAAATAGCAACCATGCATTAATCTTGCTACAAGAATTATTCCTATCATGTCCGGAGTTAATTTTTGTTTTGAATAAATATAATTTTTTTATAGGGAGTAAATATAATTTTAAATGGAAATAATATGTTAATTAGGATGCTTTAAGAGGTGAGATCTTTTCTCTTTCTTTTTAAGACATTTTAGGAATATTTTTCATTAAATAAAATTTAAATTCTTTTCTTGGATCATTTTATATTGTGTGATGAAAGTGAGATAGGATTTTGAAGATCAGGTATTCAGTAAATAGTAATAAAAATATAATGATAGAATATTGAATAATAGTGAATAGTAATAAAAAATAAGTAAAAAATAATAATAAAATAATAAATAGTAATGAGGTATTCTGAGAATATCTCAATATCCAAACTAATTATTTTAGACAGGAGACCATTAAATCAAATAGAGTTAACGGAGGTTTTGAGTTCGACCTCCCGAATGAAAAAAGTAGAATTATTTTAAAAATAAATCTTTTGATTTAAATTATGTCGCATAAATGTTGTGTAGTATAAAAATTTTTAAATAGAATTATTTTTAACGAAATTATTATTATTATTATTATTTAGATATTGCAGCAAAAGGGAAAGAAATAAAAGTTATTAATTCTTTAGAAAGCGAACCCGACCTCACAATAACTATATGCACGATTAGAAAGCTTGTTGAACTCAAACGAATTCACTACTTAAAAAACTATTTCCTTCATCTGCAAATATTCTGCCCAATCGGAAGAATGGCCAAACCCAAATTAATCAAGTATAATAATATCTCGTGATTATTATAATAAAAGTGTATTGCCTTTTATAAGAGAAATAATATTTATAATTGTGAATATATAAATATTATATAGTCGCTTTAAAAAAAATAAATAAATATAAAATTCATATAAAAAGAAATTAATTTTTTAATAGTAAATTTCACTCTTTTTAAAAGTGATTGTACGGTATTTATATATTTTACGACTATATATAATATTATTCTTTACAAGTTGCAGATTTCTAGAAGACACAGCTATGCCTTTGTTTTTTTTTTTTTTTTTTTCCTAGCTTCCGTTATGTCATAATAAAAAAGCAACTCGGTGCCAAAACACAAACACCTCATCTGAGATTGAACTATGTATGTTGCCTCAGGTCCTATTTGGACGTTGCCTCATGACCGGATTGAATGATCCAATTCATTCTTTCCTTTCATTATATATTCTACGACGTCTATTGTTCACAATATTCATATTTATTGAGTATAAGTGTAACACCCAGCCCAAGCCAATTGCATCCCACGCCAAGGCTATGTCCCAGGTCGACCAACCCCCAGCCCATGGACGAACGTCTCCACGTCCAGCAACCACCCTGCAACAAACACGGCAACACGCCACAACCCTGCCAAGACCCATAGAAAACCCACTCAGTTATTCAATTTCTTCCCACAGCCCACGGCAAACCAGCAATTCCATGGTTTTCTCTCCCACAAGAGTTCTTTCCCTCAAGCCACGGCAGGTTGAGAACCACCCACACCGTTGCCACCCTGCACCGCAAACCACCATCACTGAGGCCCTGTTTCAGCAAATCGAGAACATAACGAACACACGCACGTTGCACATACATGGAGACAACTGCCAGCCAACATCCGTCGTCGTCCCTGTACCGCCAGATCCCAGGGTGCCTCTTGGAGTATCACTGTCCACTATCAACTCCGTCCGAAAACACCCAGCCCCACCATGCGTTTGTGCCCCCACCCCACCTCAAACATTACACTACCTAAGACAGCCAGCTCCCCTCCACATCGTGAGTCTCTTATCTCCACAAATAACCGCTGCTGCCTCCAAGCGTGAGGAAGCCCCACGTTCTGTTGGAGGAAAGATCGGGAGGAGGAGAGGCAGTTACCGGGGAAAGAAAGGGAAAGGGAGGAGGGAAGAGATAGACGTGGTGGCGGAGGTCTGAGGTTGTGCATCAACTTCAAAGTGGTGGAGAGAGGTGGCCGACGCGAGAGAAGAGAGGAAGGGGGAGAAATCGGGAGGAGGAGAGGGAGTTACCAAGAGAGATCTACAAGTGAGGGTGAAGCCGAGGGGTAGGAGAGGGTGGATGGCCAGCGACGGCGTGCTCGTCTTGGCCAGAGTGGCTGTCGGCGACGGCGCTGATTTGCTGGGAGGGGCGCGTTGGGGGAGTTTTCGATTTTGGGGAGGGGGCGTTGACAGCACTTGGAGGGAGGGAGGGAGGGAGGAAATAAGGGTTGAATATTTATTTGCGGCGACAAAAAGTTAGTATATCCTCGCTAACAAAGGGTCGTAGGGAGGTTTATTTGCGGCGACAATAACTCGCCGTAAAAGTTAGAATATTACCGCGACCTCTATTATTTGGCTCACTCTTAACTGCAGACTTAATTGCAGGAACACGAAATCGCCGCAAAAAGTTAGTTTTCTGAGGACGTTTTGGTCGCCGAACGTGATTTCAGGGCGAAAGTTTTTTTTTTTTTTTAACAGACGGTGTTTGTAACATCAAGTAAGTATTTTCCACCAGCTTATGTCTTAAAAAAATGACTTGTGGGAAATAGATAAATTTATTGTAATTTGTTAAGCAATCTACTTGATATGATATACATCTAAAAAATTTTTAGCATGACTTTTTTTATTATGTTCTAACTCTAGTTGTGATATGATGATTCTAATATGTTACATAGTTAGTATCAACATCTTTGATCTGAGTGCACCCACTTTAGAAACAAAATAGTTTTTCTGTGTATTCTTTCATATGTGCACACTCAAAATTTTGAGAATAAATAAGAAAAAGTTTCACAATATGATACTGTCTGGTTTGGCCACCAGGGATAGCATAACCCTACCATGAGGGCTAAACATGATACGATATAAAATGATATGATATGAAATGATATGATAAGATGAAGATATTTAGTCATATTATACAAAGGATCTTTAAATATGAATAGTTTGTGAAATATTGCTCTGATGTTTAGTCAAAGTATGGGTAAAACTGTGTGAGCATAGCAAATTAAGTACAAAGATTGTACTTTGATTATCAAAGAGTTTATTTAGTAGTTTTATTTTGCTCTGTCGATTTGATATTATGAGAGGTGGATGTTTATTTTGAGGCTTAGTGGTATCTTATTTTAATTATTTTGAGGTAGGTAGTTTAAAACAATGAAATCTATGTATAATTGAAAATTTGTAGTCTATGACTGGATGGTTGAAATATGATGTTAAGTGACAATAAGTAATTCTCCGACTCATCTGTGTTACAAAGTGTAATCGGAATTTAGACGTAAAAGAGTTACAGTAATAATGCTTAATGTGCCAATAAACCAACTTGTTTTCAAATAAAATTTACAAGGCATTTGGCAGACAAGTACATATATACATATATAGATATATATATATATATATATATATATATATGTTACCCTTGACCATGATATGAGTAATTGCATAAGAAATTATTGCTTGCCCAGTTGCATTAGGATATGGATCATACGCTTGTTGAAGGAAGATGAGGAGTGAAGTTCCTTGCAAGGCAACTTCCTCGCAATATATCCCATCAATGTAGGAAATTGTTACTTACTCCTTCAAGTCTAGCATTTTGCATCTGCCCTTGCTTCTTACTATAGAGGCTTGCCCACCACCTACTTTTATCTCTTCAAATCTTCAGATAGCACGAGCTTCAGCTTCCTTTTTCAATTGCCTAAAAGTTTCATCAAAATCACTATAGGCTGTCCGTTTCGGATCATAAATTTCCAAAAACTCACGCCTCACCATTGCAAGCAGATCGTTCACATACAACATATGGAGGATCCGCTGATATACAGCAACAAATACAAGGCCAAGCTCGTTATGGAAGGTCCATTTGAGTGCGTAAGCAGAACAGCACCATCATAGTTGTATGATGCTGAACCAGACCGCTCTTCCAAAAGACAAGACCAGATCAAGGTGTCAATTGGTGATCCCTTGAGCGCATGCATTTCCAAGCTCTTTACATGTCCAGAGGATTAATCCTCCACGAGTAAATATTAGTAGCTGCTCTAACATTCTCATATACTTGTATAAACCCTGTAATTGAATCTAGAAGAATGTTAAAATATAAGAACCAAAAATTCAAATATGGATTGGAAAATAGGACATATGGGGGGGAAAAGGGGAAATCTCCACTAAAACTAAAAGGAAACACGAATTTCAATTTAAATTTTATAATTAATTTTTTCAATTTTGGATACAAGAAACACCTTCACTCACTAATCACGCAAAATGCAAGCTCATATCTAAGGGAAGGATCCTCATATAATATATATGACATAGACCATCATACTTAATAAATCAATTTCTGATCTTTACCCATTTCTATGAACAAACTACCCAAAAATATATGCATATTAACCGAAGTCCTCCTCAAAAATTTAATTAAAAGACAGATCGTAGAGGCCAATCAAATCCCAATCAATACTAGATCGGGTTCATCAAATCAATACACCAAAAAGAAAAAAAAAACAACATCCACATAAATTGAGATCAGTGTATCTACAAATGATAAAAAAAAAAAAATAGAAAAAGAGGGGGAATTCGAAGAAATCGGAAAAGAGAGAGCAAATATATACCTACTTCTCATCTTTGAGAAAACCTGCAAACGAAGAAAAAAAAAGAACTAGAAAGAAACTAAAAAAAATAAAGATTGCTAAAAAATTATTTTCTTTTAAGTATTTTTTAACATCTTTAATCATAGAAAAAAAATTAAAGATATATAATTTTATTGATAGTCACTTCATTAATTATTAAATAAAAAAATTAAAAAAAATAGTAAAAGAATAGTAGATGAATAATAACTCTATACTTTCTTCTCTCTTTTTTCTGAATGCTCTGCAATATATAGCTGCGGTTTTTAAGGTTCGGTGTAGAAAACAAATCTTGGCGCACGCCAGTCGGCACCAACCTTTGATCCACGATTGATTTTACACTAACTGTACATCACTTGAATCAACGGTCATTAAATATTAATAATCTGAATATTGATTGATGAAACGGAAAAATAAAAATAATATGAATTTTTATATTACACAAATTTTTTCAAATGCATAAATCAAGTGAAAATCTAAATAAAAAATAAAAATAAAAGAGGCACAAAAGCAGGCATAAAGCATGAATTATAAGGACAGGGGGGCTGACACAATATACATAAGAAAAGTTACGATTTTTTTTTTTTATTAATAATAAAGCTGAAACCGAAGTTTTTCTTATATTTTTATATAAAATTTATTATTTAAATTATTTTTTAATAAAAGAAAATTGTTTTAATAAACAAAATTGAAATTGTACCTTTAATTACAACCCAAGTTTAAGCACTAAATTCAAATCTTCCTTTGAATTCTCATCGTCATTCTCTAATTTTGTCATTCTGATATCCATAGTTGAAGAATACTGTCTCTTTTGATGAGAATACCAATTGAATTCCAGGCCGTTACAATCATCTTCATCACGACGCCTCTTACCATCCATTACTTCTACCCAACCTTCAATTTCTTCACTGGATGCATCAAAATCATGGGCACCAACATCTTCACGATCTCTTGCGGCCTTCTCTTCATGCTTCTCTACCAAATGGACCCCAAGTTCCAAATCTTCATTTGGAATATTCTCATCGTGCTTATCATTCTCTGAATCATCGTCGCCATTATCACGCGGTCTCATAGAATGTTGGACGTTAAGACAAGGATTCGAAGTTGCAACTTGCAATGTATTGATCTCCTTCTGCTTGCATACCACACGGATTCCTATACTTCTAATTAGGTCTCTACCGCTGGAGCTATAACACTTAAGTTGCAGAATTCCCTCCACTGGTTTGAAATGCTCTCCATCTAGTTTGTGGTAATGCAAGACAACAATATCTGAGCCACCAATTAGATCAATACATTTTCCAAACGTGGAATACTGAAATACACCACTATAGTAGATATCGCAACGCATATCAAGGCGGGAAGACCTTTGGGAGGGATCGGACTGAACAACAGTACATGCAATGATTCCTTTAATCTCATCTGAAAACAGCAAATCAACATTTACCCAATCGCATACATAATTATTTGGAATCTCCAGCTTGTAATGGTAGTCCCAATCTGGAATCTTATTTCCCGGAAATATAAGTCGACATTCTTCCTGGTCCTCTACATTTTCCTGTCGAACAAGCATGCATCATAATTATTAGTAGACAAAGATAAACATGAGAAAGAGAGAGAGAGAGAGAGACCTCAAACCTTAGAGGATTTACAACCATTTTATGGCATCCATTCAAGTCAAGCGAACGTAGCTTACGACAGCTGCTTGTATTGAATTCAAACTTATTTGATACTTCAACAAAACTCTCCAATGAGATGCATCCACTAGCGCCTACCTCTTCTATATTTGGAGGAAGTTCTAAGATTTCTTTGAGCTGCACACAATTATGCAACCCAAGTACCGATAATTGAACAAATCCTCTGATCCACTCAGGAAGGATAATGACATTGCTTCCCGATATATCTAAATATCCCAATGCAGAATAGAAGGCTGCAGTTAGAATTTGGCTCCCAATAGGGAGATGCCTTAATTCGTAGCATTTGCTTATTTTTAATTGTCTAAGTCCAGTGAGATCCCAAATAGATGAAGGCAATTCTTTGATAGCAGTCATGTGTTCTAGTTGAACCCATGTTAAACATTTCATTTCACTCTCAATTTCAGGAAACTTCTGCAGCCTTTTGCAATAACGAAGAATAAGCTCTTTTAGAGATCTCAGCTTGAGGGATCTTGGAAAACTAGTAAGGCTCTCGCAATTTTCAATTTCCAATTCGATGAGTTTATCAAGGAAGCCAATAGATTTATGTAACTCAACTAAGTTATTGCAATACTTAATTTCCAATCTCTCTAAAGTCTGGAGTCCCGAGACATCAAGAATCTTTGTTATGAATTCACATTTAGAGAATTTCATAGTTTTCAAATTCCGGAAATTCTGTAAAAAAAAATAAAACAAAACAAGGAAAAATATGTTAGCTTGTAGAAAGTTTACAGCATATAAAAGAAAAAAACGAATGTACCTTCAATCCATCTCCCAATTCTTTGATCAAGCTTTCATCCATTCTTAAAATGACGAGTTTCTTTCCATTAAAGTTTTGTGGGAAAGAATGATTTGGATAGCCACGACAATCAAATACTCTTAACTCGTTTGAGAGATAATTAGGCCCTCTTGGAAAACGTGCATTGCGATTTATAAATATCCTTAGACTCGTCATCTCCGTGAAAGCTCCAGGAATCAAATCTATCGAGTCTTGTTCTGGCAATTCTATCAATATTCCTTGGATCTTATTTGTTCCCTAGTAAGACAATGCATAAATTGTGCCAACAAAATCAGAGCATCAAATTCTTCATATTTTACCACGCACTTGCTAGAATCATAATTTTGTTTATATACATTGTTCAGTATTTTCCTTTTTTTAAACAAAAATCTTAATGTTTGATTTTTATTTTTAGAATGTCCCAAACTTAGTGATCAAACACAAAATGTCCATGTTTGCTTTCACATTTACCTATCAATTAATTAATCTTTTAATGTAAGAAAAAAAAAAGGATATACAGTTAAAAAAGAAATTGTCTCGTTGTAACCAAAAGATTTTTCTTTGTTTCTCCTCGTTTAAGGCATTCTACTCATAAACAAAATAACTATTATGAGATAAATACGTGGTAGATGAAGTTATAGAAATAAATGGGTTCACATATATGTATTCTCAATCCAATTTTACAATCAAAAGATGAAATGTGTTTTTATATATGTTTTTTTTTTTATGCAACTCTTACGTACCTTAGTTTCTTCTAATACACGACGAACATCTTCATGAAACCATAGTCTACTGCGTTTCTCAGGTTCATTGGGTGATTCTCGACGAACAATTTCTCTACCCATATCTTTGAGTAAGTCCTGCATGATTAATTTGCCATGCTCAATGGTTATGAGAGACTTATCCATCAGTACTTTGATATCACAGTTGGGAAAGAAACCACAACCATCAAGTACTTTAGTAACATATTCTTCTTCCTCTCCTATAAAGAAACATGCCATGTCCAGGAAAATACTCTTCTGACTTTCTTCCAAGCCATCATAACTTATTCTAAGCTTTTCATGAATATCATTATGAGGAATTGTTTTGTACTTTTTTAAAGCACTTCTCCAATAATGAATATCTCTACGATATAGATCCGAGCCTAGCACTGTTAATGCCAACGGAAGGCCCCCAGCATAATGCAGTACATCTTTTGTGAGTTCTACAAAATCATGGTTAGGCTTTTCATTTTTGAAGGCATTCCAACAAAATAGCCGAAGAGCTTCATCTTGATCTAATTCCTTCACCTTATATCGTAACTGAACATTATAATTAGTTAATAAATGTTCATCTCTTGTCGTTATAATGATTATGCTTCCTAAACCAAACCAATCACATCCTCCAAGTAAGGTTTCAACTTTGACCGACTTATCCAAATCATCAAGAACTAAAAGAACCCTTTTAGCCCAAAGCATCTCTTTTATGAGACCAATTCCCTCATCAATATTTGCAACATTCAAACTTGAGTCTCCTAGGATCTCGCAAAGAAGTGTCTGTTGCAATTGAATTAAACCATAGTCATGCTTTGAATTTTCTCTCACGTTTGCAAGAAAGCAACAATCTTCAAATTGGTCAATAAATGAGTTGTAGATTTCTTTAGCCAAATTTGTCTTACCAACTCCTCCAATTCCATAGATTCCTAGCATGCGTGTCTCATTCACTCCCACACTTTGAAGCTTATTATGGACGTCTTTTACTCTAGATTCCATTCCGACTGGATGCTTGGCAATGTCATTTAAATATTTACGCTTTACTAATCTTGAAACCTCTCGAACAATCTCTTGAATAACTTCTGGTTCATTCCTATCAATGCAAAAATAAAAAATAAAAAAAGTAGTGAGCTTCTGAATTAATGAGTTCCTACATACATACAGGCATACCCAAGTATCATAAAGATGTATTATGATCAGATTTTTCTTTTTTAAATGAAGGCATAAGAGCGAGTAGAAGTAAAATACCTATTTCCTAAAGTGAATCCAGACAAACTGGCCAATTCTGTAAGGGCTGCTTTCCACCTTTGCACCTTCGTCTCATCCTTGAGCCTTTTCTTAAGTTTAACCAATGCTTTTCCAAAACTCTCTCTATGTTGTCGTACCTCTGTTGGATTTACATCGTAAAACACTGGTAGAATTTTTTGCTGCTTTGTGTTTTTACACTCAAGGATCTTTATCAACTCATTCAAGCACCATGTGGATGATGCATAGTTTTTTGAGAGCACGACGATTGAAATCCTTGAGCTTTCAATAGCTTTGAGAAGTTCTGGTGAGATTTCATCCCCTCTTGGAAGCTTGTCATCAATGTAAGTATTTATTTTCTTTCGGTCCAGAGCTTCATGAAGATGGGCTGTGAAACCTTGACGAGTATCTTCGCCTCTAAAACTCAAGAATACATCATATTTCCACCAATGAATAAACGGGAAAAAGGAAGAGGAAGACGCACGACCTTTAAAGGCCATAAGAGAAGTTATTGTTTATCTATGACGGATTACTACTGATGAGTTTCTTGGAGAATGGATAAATCAAACAAAGACGATGAGTTTCTTGGCAATTAATTCCTTGCGGTACCTTTCATTGGAATAAATAATAAATTAGGCATGGTCACATATTCAACACGCATGTTCAACTTTCCTTCTCCTTTCTTCCCAAAAAACTACCCCCATCATGACTTGTAGAGTCAAATACATATTCAAAAGTCATTTTTAAAGAGTGGAATAAATATTGATATATAGTGCTCATGACACGTACGGTCAAATATTCAACTTTCTCCAAAATTCTACCCCGTGGAAAGCGGAAGACTAGAGAGAAAGACCAATTACGTACCTAGAGTTTTCACAAGGCAAACCGATGAACGGACCCAGAAACCCCCCTCTGGCTGCCTACAAGGACATATATTTGTATGTATATGTTTATAAATTAGATGGATCTTGCTGATATTTGAGTACTGTTTTAATAATTAACCATTATTGCTTAGTGTTAATTTCTAATTGACTAAGCATATATACAATATATATATGTTAAATAATGTCTATCTTGTGCCTAAATAATCAGAGCTATATATCAATATGTTTGTAATAGATCATGAGATTAGTAATTAATTTTGCTTGCTTGATTCTAACACGTACACAAGTAGAACAAAAACTGACCGTAAAATTAGATTTTTATATAAAACTTATTATTTAGATTAGTTTTTTTAAAATATCTAAATTTTTATTAAATAAAATTGTTTTAATATATAAAATATATTAAGATGAAAATTTTAAGTTTGGTTACATAGATGAAATGAGATAAGATAAGATAAAAATTGAAAATTGAATAAAATATTATTATAATATAATTTTTTTTTGAGATTTTTTTTTTAAAAAAAAAAAGTAAATCGTTTATTATATTTTCTGTAAAATTTAAAAATATTATAATAATTATATAAAATAAAATGATATGATATGGTTTGATTTTATGTATCCAAACCAATAATAAATATTACTGCATTTATTACTGCCTCTAAACTCGGTGAATTGGGACCTTCCTTTGATAGAGATCAGGCGACTGGTCATCCAATGAGGTTTGTGCCACGTCATAATCTAAGATATTTGTCAAATTGTTAGACACATTTTCTTGATGTGATAATGTAAATAAGAATATTAGGAAAAAAAAAATACAAATAGAAAAATAATAGATAAGAAATCCCGTCCGCACGAGGACAAGTCATAAAACGAGTTGATTGATAATAGTTATCGTTAAACTCAGGAATATTGTTGAAATAGAAAGAGTTTTGGAGAATCATAAAAGTATGTATTTCTCTGTGTATCAAACTATACAAAGCAGGCCTATATATAATTGAAATATGGTCAAAGTAAATAAGGAAATACAATGTAAAAGGAAAAATTCTCACCTAGCATAATTACAAGAAATTAAAAATATTATCCTAATATTTTAAGAATATTAGGTATATTCTAAGATACAAATATATACACTACCATCTCCACTCAAACTTTTGGTGGCAAAGTCAACAAGAGTTTGAAAACAAGATCACCAAGCCGATCTGGTGGATGTGATTTCGTAAAAATGTCAATAAGATTATCTTCAAAAGGAATTGAGTGTAACTGGAGGACACCATGATGAAGATGATGGCGGATGAAGCGACAATCAATCTCAATATGTTTGGTACGCTTGTGAAACACATCATTGTGTGCAATCTAAATAGCACTACGATTATCACAGTAAAGATGAGAATTTATTAATTGAAGAATTCTCATATTTTTTAGAAGCTAGCATAACCATAAAAGTTCAGATGTCGTATCAACAAAGAAGAGTGTGATGAGAAGTGCAAACTATGAAAGAGAGTACCCTTGATATAGCCTAAAATTCAAAAGGAGATTTGTTGTAAAGTATAGGTGAGTGTACCCGATTGATTGTGTTTACAGCGGTAAGAGCAGCTTCAACCCAAAATTTTTAGGTAAAGAAGCATAAAGTAAAAGAGCTCTTACAATATCAAGGATATGAAGATGTTTTTGTTCGCACAACCATTTCGTTGAGAGGTACAGGGACAAGAATAATGTGACAGTGTGCCTTGTTGATTCAGAAACTCAAGGAGAGATTTGTCAATGTATTCCATGGCATTATATGAACAAAAGACTTTAATGGTACAAGAAAATTGAGTTTGTACCATTTTGTGAAAAAATTGGTAAAGAACAAGCTCAAATCGATGTTGTAACAAGTATAGTCATGCATAATGAGAATAATCAACAAAGATAACAAAATAACAAGATCCCCCCTCAATAGAAATAGGTGCAAGATCCCAAATACCAGAGTGAATCAAATCAAAAGGTGCAGTCGAAAAAGATTCACTTATATTAAAAGGTAAATGTGTTAGTTTTTCAAGTTGATAGGAGATGCAATCAAATGACTCAAACCCTATAGAACCTAGGTGGCTTTGGAGGCATTCCAACAAAATAGCTGAGGAGCTTTGTTATAATCCAATTGATTCACCTTATTGTTATAATGATTATACTTCCTAAACCAAACCAATCATATCCTCCAAGTAAGTTTTCAATTTGGAACAGTTGATCCACATCATCAAGAACTAAAGAAGCCTTTTACTCCAAAGCATCTCTTTTATGAGACCGGTTCCGTCATCAACATTTCCAACCTTCAAACTTGAGTCTCGTAGGATCTCGCAAAGAAGTGTCTCGTGCAATCGAATTAAAACATGCCCTCAATTTGAAGTTTTTCTCACGTTTGCAAGAAAGCAACTATCTTCAAGCTGATCCGTAAATGAATTGTAGATCGCTTTTGCCAGACTTGTCTTACCAACTCCACCAATTCCAAAGATCCCTAGTATGCGTGTATCATTCAGTCCCTCGAGTAGAAGCTTATTATGGACGTACTGTACTCTAGACTCCAATATGACTGGATGCTTGGCAACATTTAAATATTTACACTTTACTAATCTTGAAACCTTTCGAACAATTTTTTGAATAATTTCAGGTTGGTTCCTATAGGAATGCAAAAAATAAAAACAAAAATAAGTGAAAGAATAATGAGTTAATAAGCATGGGCTTCTGAATTAAGGAATTTCTAGATTGAGAAATACCACATATATACATTTGTATACTCCTACATACATATATATATATATACACACACTAGGGAACGGCCTTTGGTGTGCTAATCTCTGGGGTGTACCTGACATAATGATTTAAACAAAAAAAATGAAAAAATCAGTAGCTTATTAGTCTGGAAAAAAAATACAAGGTTAAAGAAAGACAAAAAAATAAGATTAAAAAAATCTAAATTTCAACAAAGTATGAGTATTAGTCTGCATCTATATTAGATTATCTATTTACTCTCTATATAATAATAAAATATTATTAATTTAATATTAAGGACCTTTTGGTAAAATATGATCCTTCATTAAATTCTACAAAAGAGCTACACGTCAAATGGTTAAGGGTTTTAAAGACCTTTTGGTAAAACATGATCCTTCATTAAATTCTATAAGGAAACTACATGTCAAATGATCAAGGATTTTAAGGGCCTTTTGGTAAAACATGACTTTACGGAAAAACAACAAAAGTTACTATTCATGGTTAGATAGCCACTTATTATAATAAAATAGATATATTCATGTACAGAACCATTATTTTCTCCATTGATCCTTATGTTGCTTTGTACCCAAGAAAGACAAAACTTTGCCCTCAATTACCTGGAAAACCATATAATGCAAGTAAGCAAGGGCATTTCTAACAAACAACAAATACTGTTTGCAGAACTTTGTCTCTGATTTGTAGTGTGGTATTGTTAATTATGTTTTCCACTGACTAATGCAAGTATGCAAGGGAATTTCATCTGAGGTTAGTGTGTCAGAATATGGTCCAAACTATTTTCTAGTTCCCGGATACATTTTGGGTGTCATCGACTTGCTGAGTTGTGTTCATGATGTCTGGTATGGCAGATTGCATTTGTAATAATTCTACTTTTTTGTGCAAAGTCGATTGATGGCAACCCCTACCTCACATTAACCATATGCACAATTAAAAAGATCCCTGAACCCAAACCAATTCACTAATAAAACTATTTCCTCCATTTTCAAAGTGATGGCTTTCTAAATCTATCTTCCAAGTGCAGAAGTTATTAAAGTAGTACATGGAGGAGCTCCAAGGTCATTTCCACAAGGACAAAGGACTATCAAAATATTTGTGAAATTTAATTAGAAAGTATGATGATGTATGAGAAGTGTGAAAAAGTAAAATGAAATATAAAATTCTTTCATTTTTGTATTTTTCTTTATGTATGTATAAACAATGAGCAAAATGGAAATTAATGTATTCACAAAGAAAGATTTAATGAGAATAGAATATATGGTTGTGCTTTGAGAATCTCGGTTTTGTAAATTTTAGAAAGATGGATTAAACAATGCAAGAAATAGTTGCTGAAAATTTTGGTATTCTAAATGATGAGAACTGTAATTCTAATTCCTACAAGAAACAAACAGAAATTTTAATTTAAAGCTGAAAATAACAATTCCAAAGAAATGATTTAACAAACACTTGAGTTGGGTATGAGAACTCTCCTTGTTTCGGTTTCTAGAATATTTTCTTGATTAACAATCCAGTCAAGGCATTGATAAAAGGAAGATAAAAAGTTATGCTCAAGTTTTGCAATATTTCCCTAAGGGATTCACAACTTTACTAACCAAACACACTTTAACAATCAACTGAGAGGAGCCTTAATAATTTTCAAGCATTTGTTGCGTCTTACGTCAACAACAAATCAAGAGCAAGAGCCGCACTCTATTTTCAATTCAAATCTGACTAGCAACTAGTGAAATCAATATTCATCAACAAAATATTGCATTAAACTAGAACCCAAAACAAGTCAAGTCTCATTCCACAATCCAAGCTTCAGAAATTAGCTACACATGGTATTTCTAGCAGCAAAAATTAATCTAAGCAAAACCATATTAAAATCTAAGAGAAGAAAAAAAATCCTAAATGAGATAAACTCTCAAGTGCAAAACAAATGGTCTCTGAAAATACCCAGCAGTTCAAACGGCGCCAATCCCCCGAAATAATAAAACCCCAACCAAGCATAAAAGCAAGAGAAATAAAATCAAAGGAAATCCACTAAAAGGAAATGAAAATACGCTATCCCGAAAGCCGGAAAAATAAAAACCAAAGAGAAAAAAAAATCCCGCTGAAACTGCAGCTTCAGATCCCTAGCCTCTTAGCATGCGTGAGTCTGCTATCAGTGCATTCTTTTGGGTGCAGCCGTGCTGGTTGAGTATTTCCAAGAATACTCATGTGCTTTTTAACATCTTTTCTCATAATGCCTTGCAACATAAGTAAGAAATGATAAGAGTAAAATTTTGGGGTATTAATTTTGATGTGGACCAGCTGCATTACAACTCTTTTCAAGTACAAAATATCAGAATTTAATATTGAGTCAAACACTAAAATCTACTATATAATTAAGTGCTTAAATTCATTTTTTGGTCAAACAATTAATTCACTTTAGCAGCTTCATCATGTAGTTTTTGACATTTTATCACAAAGATTCTGCCCAATCAGAAGAATGGCTAAAACCCAAATTAACCAAGTATAATAGTGTCGACCATGGCCTTCATTTCTGAAGGTTTGGCATCATTTTGAAAATGCAAAGCTTCATGTTTAGCTTATTTCAAAATTTTGGCAGAGAAAAATAAATGCTCATACAGAACTTTCTTTACTAGTTCCTCCCACACACCTCTCCTTTCTTCCCAAAACCCCCCAGGACTTTTAGAGTCAATGTCTTCTTCAAAAGTAATTTCCAAAAAAATAAACAAAATGATAATAACATGGTCAAATATTCCTCCCACACCCACACCCCCCCCCCTTCTTCCCAACCCCCCCAACCCGACCTGACCCGCCCCGACTTTGAGTCCACATCTTCTTTAAAGAGAGACATAATGATACTGGCATGGTCAAATATTCAACTTTCCCAGAAATCCCACCCCCAATGGTTATCCCCAACTACTAAATTGGGAAATACCAAAACCATAAGGGGATGAGTGACTGCAATGAACGTGCCAAGTGACAGAGAGAGTGATGAATTTCATATCATGTATAGAATCATTATTTTCCCCAATGATCCTGATGTTGCTTCCAACCCAAGAAAGACAATTTTGCCCTCAATTACCAGGACACCATATAATTACAAACAAGTTTTTAGTGTTTTGCAAGTCAAAACAGCAAACATAATAATATTGACCTTATTGAAACATGAGAGATTATGATCTAATAAATGAGCCTGCTAGTTCACCCATCAAATATCCAATACCAAAACCAGCTAGTAAGCACCCATGACGACTGACGAGTGCTTACGTGCATGCATAGAGAGAGATAGGTGCAAGTTTTAAGCCCTATGCAACAAGTTCTTTTTGCACCCATACTGCCTCAACTTGGACAAGCATCTAATATGCCTTCTTCACCGTTTCATAAGGATTTCTACATGTTTCCAAAAATTCCTGCCTACGATTAACAAGTAATAGTAGTCTTAGCCCAGTGATGTCAGTCCAGCTCCAAGCCATCATGCAAATAAAATATACCATACCATATAAAAAGATCGTCCTTATAAGTTTAATTTTCGCCATAAACATATTCTTTTTTCCCTTATATTCACCTGTATATCTCACTGTCAAAGAAACACATGACATCATCCACACTATCATTTATAAGTTCCTAAGAATATGTTTATGGCCTTTGACAGTGAGATATAAGTCATTATCAGTATTGCCATATAATCAAAAACTTGATTCTTCGGAGAAATATTGTCACAAAGGGAAAAAAAACTTGACACTCCTCTATGAGGCATTGCTTTATGATTAATTGAGTGATAAAGAAGTCATTTCAATCATTGTTGGTATTGACCAATATTCTAAGTGGGTTGGGAGCCGGCCCTAGTTTAGAGAGAGAGAGAGACTCCTCATTCTCTCTAGAAACCACCACAAAATCAAAACATGCGCAGAGGGGAGAGGAGACTCCTTTCTCCTTCATCCCTACTCCCTCTCCTCTCTAGCTTTCTTCTTTCCTTTTATTTTTAGTTATTTTTTTCAAGGTTAAGTATGGCAGAAGGCTGATATACTACTCTCTAGCGTCCGGCATCCGACAACCACCATGTGCCCTACCGTAGATTTTCCAAGGTATCGAGCCTTCAGACGGGCAAAGTGTTTCGCCGAACGAAGCTGCGTGTGATCCACACGCTCAGTCCAAAGTGGTCGCGTGAAATCTATACGCCACTGCTAAGGGTGCTCTTCTGCCACCACGCGCAGCTTTTCTATGTCCAAAGCCATTAGTTACTTCAGACCTAACTAGCTGCCATACTCCTAGGGTGGCGCGTGGCTCTCACGCGCCATCACAATCACTTTGTTTGTAATTTTTTTCTCCAAAGTTGATAATACGGATTTATATATTTCCAATATGTAAGTTATTTTGTCCCATGTATCTTTACTTTTGTTATGTCTTTTGTTTTAGATAAATAAAAACAAAACAAAAAAACATTGTTTCTTGGATTTCTATCCATAGAGTGTGTCTCTTAAACTTTTGTCCATAAAGTATGTCCTCTACTCCATTTTAGACAGAGTATGGGGTTTGTTAACTCTGTCTTGGACAGAGTTGTCCTATCTCTCAGGTGGTCTTAGAGATGTTTGCAGCATGAATTAGACCATATCAATCACAGTTATGTACTGGGGAGCCATTAATGTTGTAATTGGCTTATAATGAAAATTTCATGTCAAAGTTGTAATGTCCGTTATTAATGAATGCAGTTTGTTTAATAAATAAAAAATCATTGTTGGTATTGACTAGCTTTATGTTTCATTTGATTTCAAATCTCATATACTATTGACAAGAAGGAAATAACTATTTTAGGGATAACTGAAAACATGTGATGCAGACGAACTGTTAGTCCCCTTTGATTGTTAAACTCATATGAGTTCAACTCAGTTCAGTCTAAGTTTAAATTAAATCTAACATCAAAACATCAAATTCTCAAATTATTAAACTCATATCAACTCAAAATATCTTTAGACGTGGGACCTCAACTTTTTTCAATTCAACACTTCTTTATATGTGGGATTCACTAAATTTTTTTAACTTTCCATAAATACATCTAAACTTATCTTAACATCCAAACACATTTAAACTCATTTTAGGTGGACCCTACAAAATTCACTCTATCATCTTAACTCATTATTATTCATAAAAAACTTAACTCAATTCAGCTTAGCTCAGCATTCAAACGCAGCCTAACTCTCCAAGCTCTTCACCCAGGCATGGTATATAAGCTATTGGATGATTTTTTTTTTTTTTTAAAGAAAAAAAAAAGCACATCTTTTGTATGTCTATATGAATGTGTATATGCATGTCTATAGGCTAGAGGGTAATATCACGATGAATGAATAAAAAGGTGAAAAATCATATATATGCTTCTCCACAGTCTTTCAGAAAATAAAGGCAGACACTTTGACAAGTTCCAAATCAAGCCAGACAAAAATGCTTCATCTCATCAAGCACCCAACATTCAAGTTGCCGGTAGGGGATTAAAGTCCTACACACTGTAGTTTCAAACGAGGGTCAGGAAATGGATACAGTATCTCCTTTGTGGATGTCTCACTGGCATGCACGAGAGAAACCTCCAAATACATTGAGACTATCACGAACTTAGGCTCAGAGGTCTCTCAAAGACATCACAACGCACCTCAAAGAAAGCTCCTCAAAATTTGCAATCGTCAGTTTGAGTTTATATGGTTATATTTTACGGCAACACAAAGATAACATCTGCATATCCAGTTATTTTGTGTTTGATGTCAGGTTACCTGCATTGAGCAGGACAAACTGGAAGCCACGAACTTAAGGAAAGAATCAGTACTGCAAATGATTTTTTTAGACCAGAATTCTCGTGGGCATAGTATTCTAAACCACATTCTACAGACATGAGAAGTTCAAGATTTTTTTAAAAAAACGTAGTTTTATAAGATGTCAATAGTAATGTTACATGTCATCCCTTTTACTATCATCCTGTATTAAATTATTAGAAATTATTTATTATATTTCAATCTATCATTTAATATACGTAAATGAATGTTGAGAGAATGAATGATAAATAGATTTTTCTATAGTTTGGAAGTAGTAAAATTTTCACAAATAAAGCATTCATGTCACTGTAACTATTACCCTCCAAAACAAAGCACTCCCTGGACCATAACGATGCTCAATCTCATAAAAATTTCAAGTAAAAACAATACCAAACTAGTCAGCTCATCTTGAAACAAGATATCAACTTCATAAAAGCGATCGAATAGAGGACAATTTCATAAAACATATGAGCTGAGCAATACATGATTTGTTCCCAGAAGACCGCACTGCGCAAAAAAATCTCGCAAATCCCATCCAATAATGATATATATATATATATATATATATTTATACACCATGCTCGGGATTCGTAAGTTTTCTCCGGAACCAAACCTGCAATAAAGCCACAGAGAGAGAGAGAGAGAGAGAGAGAGAGAGAGATTATAGAAGGAGAGAGACGAAGGGCAAGCTCTGTGAGAAAGTTGTGAGCTTTTTTTCTTTTCGGTTTTTGTTTCGAGAGAATACAGTAAGGTTTTTGTCTAGGCAACGTCTCTTAACAAATGTTATTAAATTTATTTAATGGGTGGGCGTATGATCAAGGATGCATATGAAAGTGCTTTTTGCATCATTCCCAGAGTCTTTTAAGGCTAAAGAACCTCTCTTTTCTATCACAATCACATGTCGGTCCATGTCACACAAAATAATACACATTTGAGTTTGGAAAATTAATAAAAAGGTAGAAGCACTGAAGCAGGACAATGGAAAATTAATTATATCCTCTCTTTCTCCTCTCAAGTGAAAATACAGTCACACGCACACAGATACAGTTCTCTCCATATCATAATCACAAGGATTATGGTGGTGGTCGTGGTCACTGAAAAGATTGTTTACAGAAGGAAACCAAATTTTGAAACCCTGCAGCTCTTTTTCTCTTCCCCCTTCCTCCTTCACATTCTCAGATTTAGCTTCTGTGCAGGAACAAAGGGGTGTCCGAGTCTCATGGGCAATATTCATCAACTCAGTACTCAATAGAGCTCCTAACATGGTGGGTAATTCACAGTGTGTAGCACCAAGGCATTCAGGGGGCCACATTTAGCAGATTCGCACTTTAACCTTCTTTTTTAAGGAATAAGGATTGTAATGGTTTTTGAAGCGGTAGAATCTCATCTTTGGTTGGACTTGGCCCAACATTACCTTCAAGGTTGTGTAATTTGTAATCTTTTTCCAACTTTTTTTTGTTTTGAAAGTATTTTTTCTACCTTTTTCTAGAGGCTAGGAAGGCAGGTAGGGTGGTGTCTGTCACACAAAAGTCCAGAAGGTAGGTGTGGATGGAAACGTTTCTGTATTCAATAGGTTGATGATGGAACGTGAATTTACCAATATACCCCTGAATGGGATCTAAAATGTCTATGGGATGCCTGCCATTCCAGAACCATCCATGAATGAGTTTTAAAGATAAAAGGACGACTTTTATCTGCTAAATGCAGGAAAAAGCTTTTATTGGGTGTGAAACAGATGGGAGACAGCACCCGTGACATCGAAGCAAAAGACCAAACTGGTTGTACCTGTAAATTCACATCCAATTCAATTGACATGCTACAATAATGTGAAATGGGGAAAAAGCAGCTTCGCCATTCAGAAACACCCCCCCATCACAACCTTGGCAGACCCAACGCAACCCATTCAAAGCCTAAAATTAAGGTAGTACCAACAACAAAAATACTGCAACAGCACCACATAGCTCCTGCTTTTTTCAGCCCCAAGTCTAACCTCTCATCTCTCTCTCTCTCTCCAAAGACTGTCCCTTTCTCTCTCTAACACAGACGCCACAACAACAAATGCAAAGACAGAAGAAACATGAAAACTCCACGCACCCGCCCTCCCTATCAAATTACAAAGGAAGAGTCCACACCACCCAACTCTCTCTCTCTCTTTCTTCAATGGCCCAGCTGGACCAAAATTTATGTGGAAGAAAAACAAAAAAGAAGGAAAGAAAGAATGGGAAAGAAAAGAAAGAGAAG
Organism: Juglans nigra; assembly: GCA_002916485.2. Lineage (NCBI taxonomy): Eukaryota > Viridiplantae > Streptophyta > Magnoliopsida > Fagales > Juglandaceae > Juglans > Juglans nigra. Next base: position 19,029,519 of record CM036141.1, on the reverse strand, counting down.
ATAGATAGAAGTTTTCAAATGTCCTCCAACCAAACCAACTCTCTCGTAAAAACATGTTCCCAAGAATACCCTTCTGCAACCCCCCAAAAAATCCCCATCTTCATCACTGTCGTTCAAAAGAGCATTATTTTTCACCGAGCTATGTGGGCTTTTTTGGGTTTCTTGTCTCGGTCAGAGTTTCACAGAGGAAACAGGGAAAGCAAGAACCTTCTTACCTCCTCCTTATCTCTCTCTTATTTTTCTTTCTTGTTACTTTATCTCCATCCCGTCTCTCTAGCCTCTTCCTCTCTTCATTATTTCTTACTCGTCTCTCATTCTTTTTGTTATTTATCTCTCTTTCTATCTCTCTCTTTCTCTCTCTCTATAATTGCTCGTTCTTGGCTTTTGGGTTCCGTCTTTCTGTGCTCTGATGAAGAAAACGAAACGGGCTGTTGTTATGGAGTCTTCTCCATATGCTGTGTATGAGGACCCAAGGACCAGATTCAAGCACCAGAGTCTTTTGCAGGACTTTGAAGAGTTACAGAAGGTAATTTCATTTACGTGTTTCCACGGATTTGGAATTTATTTTGTGGGATTCATCAGATCTGACATTTTGTTTGATTTTAGGGTGGGTTGAATTCATAGTTTCCTAGATTTCCTTGATTTTGAGAGTTTTAGGTGTTCGGTTGCTTAGAAAAGTAGTATATGCTGAACAAATCAGTATTTTTGATACCTTGTTTGATTTTTCTTGGCTTTAGTTTTAGGAAAGGTAAGATCTTGCATAAGAAAAGCCAAAAAAGTTGAATTTCTTCGATTTTTTTTCCTCTGTTGATTTTATTTTCTTACTTCACCCTCTGGTGGGTTGCTGAGAAAAAACTGATATTAAAGGAAATGAAATTGAGGTTTGAAATATGATTTCTTTCTAATAATGAACGGCCATCGACGATGTCTAATACATTTAATGGAGGGTGGGTTCCTATTTTAGTCTCCGCTGTGTTTCCAACCTTTCCCATCATCCAAACTGACCATTGGGGGAGAAACTGAAGGTATTTAGTATTTTCATGAGTTCAATCGTATTTTTCCTTGGTTTGGGACTATTGTCTAGTAAAATTTGTTTGTTTTCCTCTTCATTTTTATTTTGTATTTTGTCTCCCCGTATTCTGTGTTTGTTAAAAAATTTCCCTCTATGTATTTGCGTTTTGCTCTTGCGAATTTTATTTACTGTGTTTTTATTTTTTTTGGTTTATGAGATCTTGGCTAGTCTTTATGTAGGGCTTCAGTTTTCTTGTGGTAGCCAGATATGGGTATATAATATTAAAGCATATTTCAGGAAACAGAGGACATGAAGAGGAAATTGCAGATAATGAAACAGAAAAAATTGACCCTTTCCGCAGAAGTCCGGTATACTCCTTTACATTTTTGGTGGATTTGGTTAAATTTACCATCATGAAATTCATGGCTTAGGCCATCTTGTATATTTTTAATCTGCAGATTTCTGAGGAAACGATACAAACACTTGATTGCAAACGAGTCTTCCAACCAACTGCCAAAGCAAGATTTTGTGCAAACCCAGAAATTTGATATCCGACGCACTAGTACTACAAATAGAAAGAACTACAGCAAAAAAGAAGCTGCATTACGGCCACCAGTTCCCGCCTCTGATTTGAACCGAAAGGTAAGGATATACAATGTGACGGAAGCCCATTTGCAGAAACCAGCTCTGGTCTTTGACTTGAACCAGAAAGCTAGGACTTTCAATGGAAAGGGAGCTGCTTTGCAAACTTCTGCACCAATATTTGATATGAGCCAGAAGGAAAGGATCTTTAGCGGAAAAGATGCCACGAAGCGACAGATGACTCCGGTTTTTGACTTGAACCAGATTTCGGTATTATTTTCTAACCTGTGTGAAGCATGAGCTTTAAAGTTCACCCATTTGCTCTTTTTTGTTTTTCAATGAGCCAATGTTCTCATTGATTTTTCTGTTTGCAGACAGAGGAGGAACTACCAACTGATTCTGGGCCATCAAGGAAAAGCTTACTTAGGGTTGGAAGTGATGACCAGCACAATGATATGAAGTTATCAATTTGTAGGAATATCGGAAATGGATCCAATCGAGCAGGGAAAAGGAAGATTTCATGGCAAGACCAGGTGGCTTTGAGAGTTTGAGATCTTGGTTGGTTCAATTGGTGTTGAAGATCCTCTATATTGCTTGGGGCAAAAATGGTTACCTTACCATTCCATGTTCTTAATCTTCTTTTCTATTGTAGATTTTGGGGCTCTTCCCTCCAGTCAGTGTAAAGTAACAATAGCTCTATAGATTGAATATATAGTTGAAACAATGGAATTGATTGATGATCAGGAATCAAATGTGTTCGCATACGCCTATTCTTTAGTTGTTCTAATTGCTTGGCCAAGTGACTTACTGTGTAAGATAATTATATTGTTCTGTTTAATGGCCTCTTAGCTTCCCCAGGCAAATTCGATTGGGTGAGGACTAGGGAGATATTCTCAGGAATTTTGTAAATAGTAGTGAAAAAGTTGTGATAAAATGTTGAATAGTAATGAATGATAGGGAAAAGTAATAATAAAATAATAAATAGTAGTGAGATATTTTCAGAATATTTGAAAATATCTTATTATCCAAACTTGAGTACGAAACACAATTTTTTCTATAAAGAACTACCTCTGACTAACTTGTTGAATAAAAGGTCGTGTTATTTGTTTCCTGGAGGTTCCAATCTTTGGGAAGCAATGGCCGCCAAGCTGCTTGGTTATTGTTGGTTTTATCGGTGGGGAGCCATTGTTTTCAGCTTGCGTGGAAGCTAACCACTAAAAAGGATAGTTTGCTGTTAAGGGAATAGAGATCGTGGAGGAGGAAGCCTGTCAATGACTTTGGGTAAGAAAGCAACGGCCACGGAATAGTTTAGGTTTATGCAAGTCTCCATTATTACTTTTGAAAAATAGTTGCATTCATTATTAAAAATGATTTTTTTTTTTATATAAACTTTAAAACTTATCAACTTCTTTCAATTTGTAGGAATATCGGAAATGGATCCAATCGAGCAGGGAAAAGGAAGATTTCATGGCAAGACCAGGTGGCTTTGAGAGTTTGAGATCTTGGTTGGTTCAATTGGTGTTGAAGATCCTCTATATTGCTTGGGGCAAAAATGGTTAGCTTACCATTCCATGTTCTTAATCTTCTTTTCTATTGTAGATTTTGGGGCTCTTTCCTCCAGTCAGTGTAAAGTAACAATAGTTCTATAGATTGAATATATAGTTGAAACAATGGAATTGATTGATGATCAGGAATCAAATGTGTTCGCATACGCCTATTCTTTAGTTGTTCTAATTGCTTGGCCAAGTGACTTACTGTGTAAGATAATTATATTGTTCTGTTTAATGGTTGTGACAGAAAATGGCCTCTTAGCTTCCCCAGGCAAATTCGATTGGGTGAGGACTAGGGAGATATTCTCAGGAATTTTGTAAATAGTAGTGAAAAAGTCGTGATAAAATTTTGAATAGTAATAAATAGATAGGGAAAAGTAATAATAAAATAATAAATAGTAGTGAGATATTTTCAGAATATTTGAAAATATCTTATTATCCAAACTTGAGTACGAAAAACACAATTTTTTCTATAAAGAACTACCTCTGACTAACCTTGTTGAATAAAAGGTCGTGTTATTTGTTTCATGGAGGTTCCAATCTTTGGGAAGCAATGGCCGCCAAGCTGCTTGGTTATTGTTGGTTTTATCGGTGGGGAGCCATTGTTTTCAGCTTGCGTGGAAGCTAACCACTAAAAAGGATAGTTTGCTGTTAAGGGAATAGAGATCGTGGAGGAGGAAGCCTGTCAATGACTTTGGGTAAGAAAGCAACGGCCACGGAATAGTTTAGGTTTATGCAAGTCTCCATTATTACTTTTGAAAAATAGTTGCATTCATTATTAAAAATGATTTTTTTTTTATATAAACTTTAAACTTATCAACTTCTTTCAATTTGTAGGAATATCGGAAATGGATCCAATCGAGCAGGGAAAAGGAAGATTTCATGGCAAGACCAGGTGGCTTTGAGAGTTTGAGATCTTGGTTGGTTCAATTGGTGTTGAAGATCCTCTATATTGCTTGGGGCAAAAATGGTTAGCTTACCATTCCATGTTCTTAATCTTCTTTTCTATTGTAGGTTTTGGGGCTCTTTCCTCCAGTCAGTGTAAAGTAACAATAGTTCTATAGATTGAATATATAGTTGAAACAATGGAATTCATTGATGATCAGGAATCAAATGTGTTCGCATACACCTATTCTTTAGTTGTTCTAATTGCTTGGCCAAGTGACTTACTGTGTAAGATAATTATATTTGTTCTGTTTAATGGTTGTGACAGAAAATGGCCTCTTAGCTTCCTCAGGCAAATGCGATTGGGTAGTGAAGTATTCTCAGGTATTTTGTAAATAGTAATGAAAAAGTCGTGATAAAATTTTGAATAGTAATAAATAGTAATAAAAAATAAATGAAAAGTAATAATAAAATAATAAATAATAGAGAGATATTTCTCAGAATATTTGAAAATATCTTACTATTCAAACTTGAGAAACAATGATTTTTTCTGTAAAGAACTACCTCTGACTAACCTTGTTGAATACTCGTGTTATTTGTTTCATGGAGGTTCCAATCTTTGGGAAGTTTCATGGAGGTTCCAATCTTTGGGAAGCAATGGCCGCCAAGCTGCTTGATTATTGTTGGTTTTATCGGTGGGGGAGCCATTGTTTTCAGCTTGCGTGGAAGATAGTTTGCTGTTAAGGGAATAGAGATCGTGGAGGAGGACGCCTGCAAATGACTTTGGGTAAGAGAGCAACGGCCACGGAATAGTTTAGGTTTATGCAAATCTCGATTATTACTTTTATAAAAATAGTTGCATTCATTATTAAAAATGATTTTTTTTTTTATATAAACTTTAAACTTATCAACTTCTTTCAAAGGGAGAACCGTAAAGACTGCAAAAATATCATTTATCTGATGATATTCATCATCCTATCCTTTTAATCAACTTCCTTTCAGTCATTTTCTCAACAGCAAATGATTAGTAATTAAGTAAAATATCACAATATAACAAATAATTTTTTAATTGTTTGATGCCAGTTAGGAGAGATGATTAAGCAATACTCTTCATATAATTAGGTTGATATGCAAATGAGCAGACTCATGTAAAGCATGGAAAAAATATGATAAGGAACTACACTTTTAAAAGCGTTGCCTAGAGAAGTTGCAACGCAGAACTCTCACAATCACTGCGTTTGAAATCAACCAGCGATGTTAACACTTACATTGGTGTCATTAACCTATCTTTTAATCATCGTTGAACTCTGCATCAAATGATTGTTGTCATTAACCTGAGCCACTTCTTAATATACAGGGTCTACTCATATTTTTCTCCAAGTAAACAGAAATAGTGCTTGCAACTTGGAACCTAAATCTGGAGTGAAAAACTGTACCTTTGTCAGATCATTTGAGCTTCTTTATCCCCACCATCTAAATTTAATTAATTTTTAATGGAAATGGACCAGATTATTCTGCATCAGCAAAAGTTTGTGTCTTTTGAGTTGCATCTGACTTATTTGCCTAAGCTTCTTTGGCCGCAAAATCTGTATCTGCTGCCTTCGGAGTATGATCTGATGATGCCTTGGCGACCTTGTTTACAACTACTTCATCTTTTATACCAAGGTTCTGAAGCCGAGCCCTGTGCTTTTTCCCACTTTTATGATTCTCCATCACCGCTTGAGAGTAGGTGCCAATTTCACAAATTTCACACCAAAACTCAAATTTCTCTGGTTTCTTACTTTCTGTTGTTTTCTCGTCTCCCTGCCCTGTTGCTGTGCCATTTGCCTTCTTAGAATCTCCTGCGATTTGGTTTTTCTGCACTGAAACCTGCTCAACTTTATTCTTCAAATGTCCTGTCACTTGAGCTTTAATGCATGAACAACCCCCAACTTTGTTATGCTGAAGTGATTCCCCTTCAATTTTTGTCTGCAGTCCTGAGCTTCCAGTATCGGTTATCTTTTTCCCATTTTTATGATTCTCCATCACCGCTTGAGAGTAGGTGCCAATTTCACAAATTTCACACCAAAACTCAAATTTCTCCGGCTTCTTACTTTCTGTTGTTTTCTCGTCTCCCTGCCCTGTTGCTGTGCCATTTGCCTTCTTAGAATCTCCTGCAATTTGGTTTTTCTGCACTGAAACCTGCTCAACTTTATTCTTCAAATTTTCTGTTACTTGAACTTTATTGCATGAACAAACCCCAACTTTGTTATGCTGAAGTGATTCCCCTTCAATTTTTGTCTGCAGTCCTGAGCTTCCATTATCGGTTATCTCCGTAAGCTGAGAAGGCTTAGTACATTCCTTTGGCAGTGATGTTGAGCTGGCAATCTTGCCCATTCTCTGTCTAAGCCCTGCTTCTTTGGCCTTGTGCTTCTTTCCTCGAAGGTGTTCATTCAGACCTCTCTCATTTGCGGCACTAACCTGACAGAGAGCACAACTCCACTCCTCCTTGGGCATCTTCTTCAAACCAATTGTTGGGGGCTCACTAGGGCTTCCTGCTGACGGTTTCACAGCTTTCTCCTTTGCTCTAGAAAGATTTGGTTTGGGTTTGGCCTGCAAGGAACTCATGCCCATACCAATAATTCATGTATATAATGTCAAACGATATGCACAACTAACTATAACTTTCAAAACTAATACACGAAATTATCACTTATGTGCAAAGAAAATATGTTTTTTTCCCTTTCCTAAAAAAGAGTACATACCAAGGAACTCCTGTAATATATCAATCACCTCATGAATGGTGAAAGCCTCAGCACCATTTCCCATAACTTCGTCCCAACACTTTAAGAAAAAATGGAGTAAGTATAACTTTCAATTATCTTGTCTTCAACAGTTTTAATAAGAAATACAAGTGGCAAAGGCGGCCTTTCATATCTTCTTCTTCTTCTTTTTTTTTTTTTTTTTTTTTTTTTTTTGATTGGCACCAGGTGTTCCAGGAAAGCGTCCCGACTAATCCCGAGAGTGCACAAGCCCTCGGCAAGGAGTTTTCCGATAGTGCACCTCGGGTAATTCAAGGGGGAATCCCCCAATCTGATAGCCCCTAGAGATTGTTTGCACCTAAGGAAATTTGAACCTTTCAGATCTTATCCACCAAATTTAAACCCCTGCAAAGGAAGACTTACGGATATGAAGTGGATAACAAATTTCATTCTAAATAGTGTGACCTCCCACTTTGATTTTAATGGAGGATATGCATTTCCCCCTCCAACCCTACCAAGAATTGTTTAGTTCTTTACACCCCAACTGCTCAAATTAATAAATTGCAGCTCAAACTGCTTTCAATTGTCAAATAGCACCCTTCATTAAAATAGAGTGAAGATTGTGTCACATAAGTCTATTTTTCATCATCCTAATAATCAGAAACACAACAAAGCTGCTTTATCACAAAAGGTGGTGATTGAATAGTGCAAGAAGCCTCTGGTATCCTCACAAGACCTTCCTTTTTCAATGGCATGGCTCAAGTCCCACACTTCTAGTTGGGATTGACATTGATATCATTTCTAATGACCATGGAAATTCTAAGTCACATTTGGGATTATACTCCATATGGATAAGCCAATTGTGGAACTTGACCCCCTTGAAATCATTATACACCGTAAGAACTTCTCCCTCCCAAGCAATATGAGATCACATTCACCTCCATCCCATACAAAATTCAGAGTAAAGCCCAAATCTTTGGGTACAGTTTGGAACATAGCCGGATTCACAAAAACTAGAAATAAGAAGTGACTTAGGCTTTCCTTGTGCCTATATAAGAGAACTGTGAGAATACAGTTACAAAACCCGTAAGATTAATAATTTGGATCTTGTATCTTCAACAAAGACAATATGTCAAGAAAATGGCAACCCTTAAAACATAAGGTTAAAAGCAAGTTCATCATTGCTTCTCATGATCAATAAAATTTTGTTTACCAATCAACAAAAACAAGCAAGTTCATCATTGTGACTAAACCGCACTTATTTAAGGTTGAAGGTTTTTAGAATGTCAGTCTTAATAGTTACATAAACAAATCATAAATCCAAGACCTTTCAGAAAGTCGAGGAATTTGAACAGAGAATAAATAACTAAGATTCTATTAATTTTCGTTACAGTTCAAGTTCTTTACTCAATTTGTAGATCATATGACTTCAACAACTATGATTTCTATTATCATATTTGAGCATATGTGATTGTTGAGCGTATATTGAAGCAATGGCACCACTGTGGCCTGCTGCACACACCAAAGGTAGCTTTCTCAAACTGAACCCATAGATCAAAAAACAATACTCAAGGACCATTAGAGGCACCAATCTAGATAAAATTTTGTCAAGATCACAATAGCAAGCTAGGGTGATCCAACCCCCATTAATGACTGTGATGCCCCTATAGGATTGGCTTTTGAAATGGTGGTCCTAAAGAAAAAGGGCTCCCAGATGCATACACTAGGGGTGAGCGGTGGGGCACTGCCCCCTGCCACCCTGTGTCCACCGCCCCGCCCCTGGTGTGGGGGAGCAAGGTACGGGAAGGGGGCAACCCCACCCCGTAGGGTGTGGGTAGCACCACTAGCATACACAAGTCAAAATAGTGTTTTTTTTCCTAGTAAAACCAGCCAAAATATGTAATGCATGTAAATATCTTCATCACTCAGGAAAAAGGTCTGCAAAAGAGATAGGCTACCGGTAATTGACTCAGACATGAATATTTCCGGTTGGTTCATTCAGAAGGGATCTCACACAAGAAGATAATCTGTACGATGGATAGCCACTATGTCATACAAAGCTGACCGGGAAAAGACACCGAAGTGGCACTAAAGCCTACAAGCAATTCAAGACCGAATATAGATTTAAGACGGCATGCATCCCAATTCTGAGAACAGACTCCACAAACAGAAACTAAAAGCTCCATAAAACAATAGATTTTCAAATTTATAGCACAATGGTTTTCCATAGATAAATCAGAATTCTATGAAAGCATCATAAGATCAACAGAGTATATGACACCCAAAATTAACAGCAAGGTGATGAATGATTGGTAACTGACCAGTATGATCAACTTATCCTTGTTAATCTCTGATGGAGGCCTGATATCGAGCTTCATAGCTTCCGTTGACAGTGACGTTGGAAACATATCGAACCCGCTGCCGTGAACAGGAAATGTCCTCCCGTCAAATGGGTACGTCGGTGGCAGCCTCGAGTCGAACCGCATTCTCAATGGCTCCTCCAATGACAAGCCCGTGGCCGTGAGCCTACGCATGGCCATCTCTCGCTCAACCATCAGCTCTCTCCTCACTTCCGCTTCGAGCACCCTGCGCCGAGCCATTTCAGCCGCGATTATCTCTTCTCTGATACGCTCCTTCATCAATAATTCCTCGGATGACAACCCTTCGCCTGTGAGCCTCCGCATGGCTATTTCTCGCTCCATCATCACCTCCCTTCTCACCTCCTCTTCGAGCACCCTCCGTCGAGCGATGTCCGCTACTATTATCTCTTCTCTGATCCGCTCCTTCTCGAGCTCCCGCTGGATTGCTTCAAGAACGTCATTCGGGTTTCGCATTTGCTCCTGGCTTGGCTTTCGATCAGTGCTTGAAAGGCCGGCTGATAATATAGGGTTTACTCAAAATTCAGTGATAAAAGAGATTTAAGAGAATGAGCGGAATGTTTGGATCCCGAGAGAAAGTAAGAAACGAAACGGATATTTATGGTCTTTAAAGCTCTGAATTTCAATAACTGAACCTCATCCAATTTAGCTATGTGGACCAGTGCAGTATAAGACATAAGATTCAGAAAGTTTTCTTTCTTTTCTTGGGTTTACTCAGCAATCAAGGCGCATAAGGTAACAGAGTTTCATAAATGGTATTTTAAAAACTGTTCTTTTTATGAAAAGACTTTCCATTTAAAAAAAAAAAAAACAGCAGAAAGCATAAAAAAAATATGCGAAAGATTTTACTTTCTTATCGTTTCTCCCCTTTTCTTAGTAACCAAACAGAAGACCATGAGATAGAGATAGAGATAGAGATAGAGGAACGATGTGTTTTAACAGACCTCTCGAAGCTTGGTCGGTGAAGTAGCTGAGACTGGAAGAAGGGGAGCAATATAGTGGCTGTCGGTCATCAACGGCTCGAAACTTGAACTCCATGGAATTGCAGAAAAAGAACAGCTGAGGGAGGCAGAGGATATGAGATATTGTATGAGTTTGAGGTCTGGCTATGTCCCGCGGAAGGATCAGTTGAGAGTCAAAGATGGAGTGTGAAAAGGACGCGACGTTGACGATGCTATGATCTGAAGTAACACAGGGTAGATGTCGAAGTAAGAAGAAAACAACAAGACGAAGGAAAAGGAAAGAGAGGTTTTGGAAACTAATGATTGCCTCCTTTCTACCTTCCTCCCCCTCTTTTATTTTATTTTTTTAATTTTTTTAAGTTTTTTTAATTAATAATTATTAATAAAAATGTATATTTTTTTTATTTTTTCTTAATAATTAAAAATGTTAAAAAAATACCTAAAAAAATAATTAAAAAAATTTCTAATACTCTAGAGTAGTAAAAGGGTGGTAAGCAGATAGTAAGTGTATTATCATCTTTCATCTTATCTTATCATTATAATTTTTTAAAATTTTTACATAAAATATAATAAATAATTTTATTTTTTTAAATATCAAAATAATAATATTAAAAAAAAAAATAATATTTTATTTAATTTTTATCTAAAATTATTCCATCTTATTTCTTTATCTAAATGTGTCATTATTCTATTATTAAAAAAATTATATTTTAATAATATTTTATTTAATTTTTATATCATTTTACCTTATTTTAATCCATTATCTAAACTAGATCTGATAAAATTATTGATAGATATATGAAAAATAAGAGGAATATGCGTGGGACCAAACTGTGGGATAATTTGAATATAATTAATGATACATGTATAACATTTTTACAAATTTTTATATAATCATATTTTAAAATAATATTTATATAAAGTGATGTTGTACATGTTATTTTATAAAAATATTTATTTTTTAAAATATAATTTTTTGAAAGAGTTATATCTCTATATTTTTTTTTTTTTATATTTACGTTTTGCCTTTACGAATAAAAATAAATTAATTAAATTAAAGGTGCGTGGGACCAATCTGACATGTGAATTTCTAATAGAATTTCTCAATTTCTATGGGATGGAAATTTTGGTTCATTCAGAAGCTTCTGCGGCTCTGCCTCCAAGTACTAGGTAGTAGGTACGACTCCAGTAATGCTATGATCCAGATAAAGATTCTCTCTCCTCGATTGGATGAACTCTGAGAAATAAATATTATAATATTCTCACCAATTAATACTGAATGATTTAATATAAATATATAAATAGAATATTAAATTACTAATGAGATTTAAACATATTATATAGAAGTATTGAATAAATACAATAGGGTCTATATTCATTAATATTCTATACATATTTAATGATTTTAATTTTTACTTATGGATTCAAAAAGCAAAAAGCTAGTGGAAAAAGAAAGAAATAAAAGAAATTGATATCTTCTTATACTTGAAAGAAATAATATTTACAATTCTAGAATAGAAAAATCTCACATACTCATTTAAAAAAAATAGTTAAATTTGAGATCTACATAAAAAAAAATTATTCTTTTAATGGCAGACTCTACTTTTTTTTAAAAAAAAAGCACGAAATTTGTATATTTTATGACTGTATCTACTACTATTTTTTTTTTATCAAATGATATGAAAAACATGCTTACTCTAGGTCATATTGAAGATAAATTCTTTTAAAAGATACAATTTAATGTATAGAGCAGGGATTGACAATAGTAAGTATTTATAATTAATTAATTAATTATTAGTCATGAAATGGTTGTGAGAATTACGACTAGATCACATAATTTTTATCAAATAACTTGTAGAATAATATCAAGGCTTGGTACATTCCATTGGCAGTGATGTTGAGCTAGCAATCTTACCAGTTTCTGGGTTCTAAGTCTGTCGTGTTTTTCTGGCCTTGTACTTTTTTCCTCGAATGTCTTCATCAGACCTCTCTCATTTGTGATAATAACCTAACTGAGGGCACAACTTCACTTCTCCTTGGGACCCTTTTTCAAACCAATTGTTGGGCCTCTTGCTGATGGTTTCACAGCTTTTTCCTTTGCTCTAGAAAGATTTGATTCGGGTTTGGCTTCCAAGGAAAGCATGCCCATACTAATAATTCATATATATAATGTCAATAGATATGCACGACTTATTGTACATTTCAAAACTAATACACGAAATAAGATGTGACTTAGGATTTTCTTGTGCCCTTATAACTGTGAAAATATAGTTACAAAACCCATAAGATTAATAATTTGGATCTTGTATCTTCAACAAAGACAATAAGTCAAGAAAATAGCAATCCTTAAAACATAAGGTTAAAAGCAAGTTCATCACTACAACTAAACCACACTTTTTTAAGGTTGTTTGGTTTTGAGAATGTCAATTTGATAGTTACAGAAACAAATCATAACTCACAGACCTTTGAGAAAGTCGAGGAATTATATCAGAAAGAATTCATAACTCAGATTCTCTTAATTTTTCATTATAGTTCAAGTTATTGACTAAATTTGTAGATCATATGACTTCAACAACTATGATTTCTATTATCATTGAAGGGACATATCCATCCCTCCTTTGATTAGGCCGAGCATATGGCTAGTAAGGCCCACAGCACAGATGTTGCAAGCCCACCGACTAAGAAGGAAGCCGAAGGAACCCGGCATCACATTCACACGAGCACTCCTCTACTCGGGTGACTCACGGAAAACCTCAAAAAAAGCTACATGTTCTAAAGTTTTAAAGTCCAATCTGAAATATAACTAGAATATGTATAATTAGGTTATAATTATTTGCTTCATAAAAGAGAAAAGCTCTCAACCGGATGGGTTTAAAATCTATTTTGGCACTAGTCAATGAAATCGCGACACGTAGGCATTTCAAACACATTTCACCTGCACCCAACAACACTAAACATGCACTCATCTCCCTTCCGTTCTCTCCCTCTCCCTTATTGCACTAAACATGCACTCATCCTGCACCAAACCTGCACTCTCATCTATTTCCTTTCATTTCTCTCCCTCTCTCCCTTACGTTCTCTCTGTTCTCTCCCACTTTCTTCCTACACCAAACCTGCACTCATCATCTCCGTTCTCTCCCTCTCCCTTCCTCTCCCCGACAAAAGCCCCACTTGACACAATGCCAACGGAAGCCCCACCTGCACTCATCTTAAAAGCCGACGGAAGGTAAAAAAAATTCTATTTGGGGCAATTTCATTGGTCTTCTGTTTGATTGTGCAATTTCATTGATTGTGCACTTTCATTGATCTTCTGGTTGATTGTGCGATTTTGTAAAAAATTTATAAAAGATTTCCTTCATTGCTCTTTTTCGTTAGTGAAATGACTAAACTCTTTCGTAAAAGATTTCATTGGTACTAAACTCTGCATCCCCAATGGATTTCATTGGTCCGGCTATTAAGTTCAACAACAATTTTGTCAAACCTGTGATCACACATATATTATATAAACAATAATATTATTTAGTGTGCAAGTATAATTATTTTTTTAAAGTCAAATTTAGTGACCACCGAATTATCTTTAAACTCTGCATCCCCAATAACTTTACATGGGACCATTTTTGAAATGTGGCTTCCTGTGATTAGTTTGGTAATGTTTGGATATATGTTATAATTGGTAAAAGTTCTTTTCTTTGATTGTCTATTGAGCTATCATTGTCATGTAAAATGGTATCAGGTTGCATGAATGATGAGTACATCAAGAGATCATGTTGAGATTTTTGACAATTCTAATTCTAGCGCCGATGAAGTTGAGATGATTGAAAATGATGGTGAGGTTGAACTCGATATGCACATGCCCAAGGAAGGCCATACAACGTCATCTTCATATGTGAGCTGTATGTGGGGCTAGAGTTTGACAATATAGAGGATGTACTTAACTGCTATAAAACCTTCTCCAGACAAATTGGTTTTAACATTCAAACAAATCACACTCAGTTGTCAGGTATAAACAAATCATTAATTAGTGTAGAGTTTGTGAGTTCGAGAGAAGGATTCCATCGGTATAATCTTCAACTTAAAGAGAGAGCAAGCCCTAGGCTTCCAAAGTGTGGTTGTTTGGTGATAATCTTAAACTTAAAGAAAGAGCAAGTTTGTACTCCCTCAGGAGTTGTTGACAACTAAAGTAAAGTGTTGCTTCGTGGTTGTAAGGTGATGATGACAATAATAGACACGCTAAATGAAAGAAAAATGGAGACAAATAGGTTGTATCCAAATATTTGTACTCCAACATAATGAATGAATGAGATTGTTGACACATGAAGTAACACTAAGATTGACGAAAAATTTATTTTGCATTAATCGTGAGAGAAAAACATAGATAGGTGATACCGACGCAAAAAAAATGAATTTATTGATTTTTTATAATACATCCTACAAGTTTTGACTAAATTGTTTGGACCTTGTCAGGTACATGGGATATGTAAACGCATGGTCAATATGTGATTTGAGGGGCCATTGGAGACGATCTCAACTACATTTGATAAGAAATATTGTTTGATTAGACAGTTTTATATAGTTGATGTGATGAGGTCATTATCTATTAAGAAATATGAGCATGCTTGTAAGGGAATAGAGACTTTTCATCAAGAGCTTCTCTTGATGAGTGATGATGATGATGGTGGTGGTAACACGGAAGGACATGCGGTCCATAGTGAAATAGTCCCAAACTTTTCATTGCAAGATTCTGCAATCATTGTTTCTAAAGAAAGGCCCAAAACAGTATGATAAAAAAATTCAAAGGAAAATGTACCAACAAAGAAGTGACAATGCAACATTTGTAAACAAGAATGCATGTTAGAACGAAATGTCCATCACATAGGTATTTGCAATGATTTCATTCCGTTTTTAAATTATGTCGTATGTTTTTTGTGTGAAGCTTTTAACTTGATGAAATATTTTTTTATAGTGGTATTGGCGAACCAAGTTCAACTACATTACTTCCAGACCCAGCCACTATGTCAACAATATTTTATATGTATGAATGAATACTGATCTTATCTTATTTATTTTATAATTAAATGTTTAATTTGATCATTGTCTTCTTTTTCATTTTTCCTAGGTTGTGAGGGAAAAATGAAATTTTTCTTGTTTATGTAAAGTTATAGGAAAAAGATAGTGTGCTCACATGGCTCGATTCCCAACAATGTTACAAAATGCGGAAGGCAGAGTGGTTCGCTCGATGTGGAGCAGCCTGGAAGTTTTTACTTTTCAAAAGAGAAATTAAGTGGCTTATTGGGTATCTTCCAGAGATGTGCGCTTTTTTTTGCATCCAGAGCCTTCGCTTCACTTTTGTCGAGCCATGATTCTTTTGTGATTGACTAGATCATCCCCTCCCACATTTTATCTATATGAAAAAAGGAAAAACCCTAAGTGTTTGAAACCTATTCCTTTTGAATCTCTTGGCAATGATTGTATAGCTGAAATTTTTGTCACCAGCTGTTACAGGTTCTCGTGGAAAGCTATAGAAGGTCGGAGTTTTTTTTTTGGTCATTCGTATATCTGGCTAGCTACAAAGGTTTTGTGATTAATTAGTAAACAAGATTTGGTTTTGAAAAGCTCCATCTGACTTGTTGGTATTTAATTTTCTTCCTAATTTGCAAGTCAGCCTTAACATTGCAATAGAAAATATAGCAATAACACTTAATATTTGAATCACAAAAAATGCATTCCATTAAGTAAATAATATTCATAAAAAATAATATAAATATAGCTTGCTCTGATAAGCCAAGTACATCTTAATGTAGCATTAAATATTTACAAAGCATGAAAGCTCATTAAATTTCAAACTAATAAATAACGCAATAAATACAATCTAAGATGCAATTAAGCACATTTGTACTTGTTTTTATCGATTGGAATTTTATATATTCAATTCTTGCACATTCAGATTCCTTTCATTTCTTCCATGTGCTAATTTCAAGGTTCATTTACAACAATCCAATAGTTCCATTTCAAGTTCAACCCATTCGAAAAAGTTACATTATTTTTTATCTTTATAATTTGGACAATTGAAAAATCATTAACCAAAACTTTTTGAGTTGCCCGACATCCACATTTTGGAGGGAATGCTGCAATAACATAGTGGTCTATGTCCTGAGATTATTTCATCTCCTGCCCTCATAGACCGTAAGCTAGATATGGTGTCTCCTCCACTAATTTCCATATTGCTGCAAACAAACAAATAAGTCAACCCATTAACTTATAAGCTATTTATTATGTATTCAATCCATTACTTTATAACCAACCAAATGGTAAAGAACTGTATATAGAAACCAAATGTATGATTATAATCTACAGTGTCTAGGTAAAACCCAAAACAAAGGTATTGATAGATAGATAGATAAATATTAAACAACATGTGATTTCTATCGACAAACAATGAAATACAGTACAACTTTCCTGCATTACTAGGTATAGATAACCATCGTAATAATTAAATACCGCCATGCAAAAATCCAAGAAATATACCAACACAAAGAAACTTTCCCATGTTCATCCACTAAGACCAGTTGTGTATATAATACTCCAACTGTTACACTTCTCATTCATATTTTGGTGTTTGAAAATGTTACGAAGTGATGACACAGTTAGTATCAATTTTACATATTAAATTTAAAAAAAGCCTTGGTTCAATTGAGTTGGGTTGGTTACAGAGATTGCTTTTTTCATCTCCAAGACATTTGCTATGACCATCTCCAAGATAATTGTTTTGACTTGGAGGATGTCATTATTGGTTTTATAATTTATTGTCCAAATTATATAATGCAATTTGAATAGAATTAGATACAGGCAGTGAGGTTCATGCTACCTATGGTGATTCTCACATTTTTTGGATAACTTCATCATCTTTGTCTCTCTCTGTGAATTATCTCTGCAATTGGCATGAATTGCAGATCCCTTGTTTACATTAGCAAAAGGAATTAAATTATGGAGTGATTTCTTATTAGTGCTGAAAAGTTATATAGTCCTATAAGTTAATGACCACATGAATTGGTAAGCAACCTGCTATAGTGGAACCGAGGTAAAAGCAAACAGTGTCCAGCGAAAGGAGGGGTAGAGGTTGTATCTTCTAAGTTATCAAAGTGGGATTGTTGTCATCTGAAGTGAAGAATAAGTTATGGGTACCAATTGTTTGCAACATGCTCCTAACGAGAATGATACAGAGTGTTGTAATATTCTATTGTTTCTCATATATCCTTCGGTACATGAAATCGCACAATAGATGAGAGGATCAAACAGACCAACAGATCACCAACGGAAAAGAGTAATGAAGGAAATCGCAAAATAAATGGGTTTCAAACAGAAATTTTTTTACCTTATGTTGGCTTTGAAGATGAGTGCATGTGGGGCTCGTTGGCATCGCGTCGAGTAGGGCTTCCATTGAGAAGAGGAAGGGAGAGGGAGAGAATGGAGAGGATTGGAGATTTTTCGTTGAGGGCACTTGGAGAGAACGGAATAGAGAGATGGAGAGAAATGAAATAGAATGAGTACATGTTTGGTATTACTGGGTGTAGGAGAAATGTGTTTGAGAAGCCTATGTGTCATGTCTCCATTGGCTAGTGCGAAAATGGGTTTTAAACCCATCCAGTTGGGAACTTTTCTCTCTATAATATGTATAATATCTTGTATATGACCCGTGTACTTGGACTTTTGCCTATTCTTATAATCAATAAAATTTTATTTACGAATAAAAAAATATGTATAGTATATACTGTATATATATAAACAACTTATAATCTATTTTGCCTTGGTTTGATTTGGAATGAGAAAAGCAAAAACCTAGAATCGAACTGATTTTTTTTATTTATCAATAAACAAAATTTTATTGATCATAAGAATAAGCAAAGGCCTTGGACTTGGGGGATTTTTCCCTTAAATTACCTAATATGTACTTGCTGAAAACTCCTTGTCGAGTACCTGTACAACCCCGGGATTAGTTGAGATGCTGTTCCCGGGGCACCCGATGCTAGTAAAAAAAAAAGAATAAACAAAGTCATAGGTATACGGGACATATACAAAACCATCCTAATAGTACTAGTTTAATGATACAAGAAATTAATGGAAGCTTATTCTATGAAAATCATTTACAATTGACCAATGGAGTGAAATATTGAAAAAAAAAATCTAAGCTCATCCATTGATCGCTCTCGATCTTCAGAATTTCTTTCGTTCCTCCCCCTCAAAGAATGCTTCATTATAGGCATATTGTGATCATTTTTCATATGAACACAATATGAGAGTTACCCCGAAAGCCTTACAAGAAGCTAGAATATCAATCACTCTTCTCGGCATCACCTAAGTTAGTCTCACCCATCTGAGTGAAAAAATCATTCCATAAGGTTATGACAATCTCTCAATGAAGTAATAAATGATCAACGGACTCCCCCCTCTTTTTGCACACACAACACCAATTCATGGCAATAAAGCGGCGTTTTCTTAAATTGTCAAGTATGAGGATCTTTCCCAAGGAGGCCATTCAGCCTGTCCATACAAAGAAGAATGCCTTTAATGGGAACTTTGTCTTCCAAATACCCTTCCATAGGAATGAATTTGTATTATGTGTGCTCATAGCTTGGTAGAAGGAGTAGACGGTGAACTTCCCTTTCTTGGAGTGACACTAGAAAAGCTTATTGTCAACTTCTCCCTTCATGCGAGTAGAGTATATTACGTCATAAAACTCTGAAAATGCGTCAACTTCCCAGTTATGTGTATTTCTATAGAAAGGGACATTCCATTATGGAGCACCATTAGATAAAATCAAAAGGTTCGCAATCAAGGCTTCTTTCATTCTTACTATACTATAGACTTCTAGATAAGCTTCCTTGAGTACCCTGTCGCCACACCTTATGTCATGCCAAGTTTGATTTTGAATCCATCACCTATCTCAAAATGGGTATTTCTAAAATATGTATCTCATCCTCTTGTTTGTGCTTCCAAATCCCCCACCCATATGTCTCACTTACCTCATTTGAATACCTTCCTCCCATGCTTCATCGTATTTTAATTCTATGGCATTTCTCCACAAGGCTCCCCGTTCTTAAGCGTATCTCCGAAGCCATTTGCCCAACAAAGCCATGTTAAACACTTACAAATTCCTAATGCACATTCCTTCTTTTGAGATAGGGGTGCATACCATGACCCATTTTACCAAGTGAAACTTGAACTCATCATTCATCCCCCTCATAAGAAATCTTATTGAAGTTTCTCTAAGCGTTGAACTACCTTGGTGGGAAGCAGGAATAATGATTAGAAGTAGGTCGACAAGTTGGAAAGAGTACCCTAATATTTTGAGAGATGTCTCGGGTCTCAGGATTAACCTAAACAAGTTTGAAAATTGTACCTATGGGTGCCATAGGCAATATTTCAAATTTGGTTAATATTTTGGAGTGTGAGATTTCTTTATTACCGCTGAAGTATCTTTGTCTTCCCTTGGGTGCTTCTCACAAATCTGTTTTGATATTGGATGGCTTAATTGAGAAGATCGAGAGAAGGTTGGCTGAATAGAAAAAGTTATATTTGTTTAAAGGGGAAAGAATTACTTTGTTAAAGAGTACGTTGTCTAATCTTCTTACGAATATTCTTTCACTTTCCCCTTTGCCGGCTGGGGTTGCTAGAAGAATTGAGAAAATTTATTGTAATTTCTTATGGGAAGGAATAAGAGAGGAAAAAAAGTTTCATTTGGTTAGCTTTTTCTTTTATTGGCACCGAGTGTCCAGGAACAATGTCTCGACTAATGTCGATGGTGCACAAGCCTTTAGTAAGAAGTTTTCCGCAAAAGTTTCATTTGGTTAGTTGGAACAAGATTTGTCAATCAAGTTCTTGTGGAGATTGGGGTGAGAAATTTGGGGTTGTTTAATAAAGCACTCATTGGAAAATGGTTTTAGAGATATCATGAAGAGGGCTATGCTTTATGGAATAATGTTGTTGCTGTTAAATATGGGAGTGGGTGGGGGGATTGGTGTTCTAATGAAGTTAGAGGAGTATGTGGGTTGAGTTTATGGAAGTTTATTAGGAAAGGTTTGGGGGAGTTTCTCGAACATATTAAATTTGTGGTGGGGAAAGGGGAGATAATTCTCTTTTAGCATGACATTTAGTGTGGGGAATCAGCTCTTAAATCAGATTTTTCATTTCTTTATAAGATTGCAATGTATAAAAATGTTGTTGTGGCAGATTATCTTTAATGTATGGATAATAATATTCTATGGAATGTTGACTTTATTAGAGATGCAAATGACTGGGAAGTGAATGTTGTTTCAAATTTTTTAGGAAAGATTTATAATTCAAAAGTAATGCAGGGAAGATAGGACAGGGTACCGTTGGACCAAGCTGGAAATTTCAGGTTTTCAGTTAGTTCTTTTTATAAGGTGCTTAATTGTCATTTTGGTTATGTATTCTCTTGGAAAAACATTTGGAGGGTAAAAATACCTATTAAGGTGGCGTTCTTCAGTTGGGTGGTTGCTCTAGGGAAAGTATTGATTACAGATAACCTTTGAAAACGTGGTTTGTGTATAGCTAATTGATGTGTCATGTGCAAGAAGGATGATGAATTTATAAATCATCTTTTTTTACAATGCAAGGTAGTTGTGGAGGTTATTGGTCGGACATGTTTATTTTGGGTGATGCCTAAGGAAGTTGTGGATCTTCTTGCATGTTGGCATGGCTTTGAGGCATGGAAATGTGTTGCTGCCAGCTGGAGAATGATTCCTTTGTGTTTAATTTGGTGTTTATAATTAGAAATGAATGAGAGATGTTTTGAAGATAATGAGAGTTCTTTTGAAGATCTTTAGAATTTTTTTCTTTTCTACTTTGAGTTTGTGGGCTAAGATCTTTGTAAGGAATGATGATAATATACTAAATACGCTTCTGGTTTAGTTTTCCTGCTTTCTAGAGTGTAGTAGGTATTTTTTTTATATACATCATGTGTACTTGGTCTGTGTCTATTCTTGATAGTAAAATTTCTTATTAATTATAAAAAAAAAAAAGGTTAGAAAGAGTACTTTTAATTAAAGTGATCTTACCACCTTTAGGTAAATATATCATCTTCTAACTAGTCAATTTTGCTCCATTTTCTTTAAGACATTATCCCAAATTGATTTCAATTTGAATGGAGCACCCAAGGGGGAGGTCAAGATATTTCATCTTCAAATGAGATATCTTACATCCCAAAATGGAAGCCATGTTCTCTGCATTAGTAACATCTCCCACCAAAACTACTTCTAATTTGGTCAAGTTCATATTCAATCCTGAAACGGTTTCGAAGCAATGAAGAAGGGCCCTCAATGCTTGAATATGATAATGTTGGCCCTACAAAAGATTAGTGTGTCTTAGACAAATAATAGGTGAGAGAATGAACTAATATTTGTCTCCCCCACTGAGAATCCACAAAGTAATCGACCCTCCACAACTTTTAAGATCGTCTTGCTAAAGACTTTCATTATAAAAAAAAATGGTAGCGGATATAGAGGATCGCTTTGTCTTAAACCTTATGAGCTTTTAAGGAATCCCATGGGTGTCATTCACCAAGATAGAATTGCAAATAGTTGAGATATAGTAGTTGATCCATGAACACCATCTCGAACCAAAGCCACACTGCTCCAGCATTCTAAAGCAAAAAAATCTCCAATTGACATCCGTCATAAGCCTTTGCCATGTCAAGTTTGCACAAAAGTCCTAACTCTACCAATTTGAGTCTGCTATCCAAACATTTGCTAGCAATAAGTATTGAATCAAGAATTTACCTAACAAATGCATTTTGAGGCTTTAATGTTAGCTTCTCCACCACCAAGATTAATCTATTTGTGAAGACCTTCGTTAGGATCTTGTACATCTCACTCACCAAACTAATAAGTTGATAATCTTTTAGCTTTATCACATTGGGTTTTTTTTTTTTTGGGAATGAGAGCAATAAAAGTTGCATTAATACTTTTTCAAACCTTCCATTTTCATGAAATTCATGAAAGAGTCCAATAATGTCATTTTCGATCACTTTCCAACAAGTTTGAAAAAAAACCATAGAGAAGTCATCTGGACCTGGAGCTTTGTAACCCTCCATACTTTTTATTGTTTTTTGGATCTCCATCTCTTCAAAGGGTTGCTCGAGCTGTCCTACTTGTTGCGAATCGAGAGCATCAAAAGTAAGTCCATCTAAGTTCGGTCTTCAAGAGAATTGTTCCAAAAGCAAATTTTCATAATAATCTACAATGAGATCCATGATCGTTGGTTGGTTTGAAGTAGCCACCCCATCCACCAACAATGTCTCTATGACATTGTTTCTCCTATACAAATTAGCCACCTAGTGGAAAAAAACTTAGTACATTTATCCCCCTCCTTCAACCAAAATGCTTTAATTTTTTCCTCCAAGATATATCCTCCAATAAAGAAACCCTTTCAAGTTTCGGAGACACTTGGGACTTTACAAGCTCTCTCTATTTCAGATAGTTCCTTCACGTCCTCCACACCCTCCAATCCCTCGAGTTCTTCAAACAAAGTATTCTTTTGGCCTTCCGCATTTCCAAACACCTTCTCATTCTAAGTCTTCAAATCTTTCTTCAAAGACTTCAATTTACTTGCCATAACATAGTTTGGTTTCCATGAAAATGGTAAGAAGACCACCATTGCCGGACTCTCTCAATGAATCTCTCTTATTGCAATCACATATTTTCAAAGTTGAAGTACCTTGAGCTTCCATGAATACCTCCACAATCAAGGAAGATGGGAAAATGGTCGAAACATAGCTTGGAGAGTCTCTTTTGAATAAGATTCGGGTACTGTGCTTCCCATTCAGATGATACCAAGAATCTATAGATCCTTGACCAAGAGGGGTGTTCTTGGTACCAAGTCTTCATTTTCAACACTTTTGTTCCAATAGGCAATTGCGATTGATAATAAAGGACTCTGTGTCCATGATTTTCTTGTAGCTGTTGATCATTGTAGGAAATCTTTTTTTTCTATATGTCTTGAGTAAAACGTTTATTATTTTCATTTTCATTAATAAAATTCTCTTTTGTTTATAGATATGTGCTTGTATGGTACTAAAGTGATACATGGAACAAGCACAGTGCTAAAGTCAATTTGTTGCTGTTGTTTGGAGAACATATCCTTAGTGTTGATGTTGAAGGTAACATGTTCATGTGGACATTTAAAGGAATCAATTAGATTTCTGCTCCCTTTGGACGCATCTTGCTAGGTGAAAATTTTACTCATAGTTGTATAGTGCTTCCAGATACTTAACCAATAACTTGGTTCTAATCAGAATGATTGTTGGCTCCTAGTAATTGAATGCCATGCTTTGTTCGTGGTATGAGATTTATGAGATTTGAGGAACTGGTAACTCTTAAATTGCAAAGTATAATTTTACATCTATATTCCCTAGTTACATTAACATAAATGTTTAAAGTGGTTTGTGCTTATGGTCGTATATCTTGGTTTTTAAATGGACAACCTTTTCTAGCGTTTGGAAGTTCATATGTGTCATCAGCATATGAAATCTTGAAAAAAAAAAGGCTTTAATCAGTAATAAGATAGGGTCATGATAGTTCGATAATTTCACTGCATTTTTTTGCCAATGAGCCTGTCTTATTGAGTTCCTCAGCAGACAACTCTATTATGGTAAGATTAGCAAAAAATCTTTCTTAGCATCCTTAGTGAAACTTAGTGTGAGTATAATAATTGTTTAGCCTTAACATGATTTTAAATGGTACTTTGTATAATTTGTATGTAGAGCTTCTATTGTAGTTTGTATAAAGCTTCTATTAGATATAGTTGTAATACCTCAAATTGCGTGTAGGAATATGGTGATTTTGACTCCACATTCAGGGGTGGGAGAAGTTATTATTCTTTATAATGATTCTAATGAGCTCCAAATATAACTTTGAGTAGTCCTTCTAGAGTATATGCTTAGATATGGCTTGAGCTTTCTTTGGGTCGTCGCAAGTGGTATTTGAGTCAAACCCAGTGTGAATGTAGTACTTGATCTATGCCACCTATGATGAAATTTTGAAACAAGTATTTGGATGTAAAAAAGATTGTCAAAGACACTTAGTTGGTAAATAGTGTCCCAAGAACATTCTTTTGAGTATAGAAACAGCTATGGAGTTTGCTACAACATTTATGTACGGATAGTGATAGGCTTACTACTCTATTACTACCCAAGTGTATTTCAAGTTTTTTTTTTTTTTATCATTTTTTTAAAGTATTTTTTTAATATTCTTAATCATTAAGAAAAAATTAAAAAAAAATATTTAACTTTACTAATACTCATTTTCTTAATCATTAAGTAAAATAAAAAATTAAAAAAAAATTAAATATCAAAAAAAATAGTAGATAAATAGTAATAAGATAGTAATCCTATCATTATTCTTTATGCACCGTCTAAGTCTATTATATGGAAATGCTTTTGCAGAAGACAGTGTCGCTAATCATAGTGGTAAAATGTCTTTCAACCATCACGTTAAAAAGTTGCTGGTATTGCCTTTTTTTTAGTCATATGGTAAGACTAGAAGCTTGATTTTGATTAGTGAACAGACAATAGTGTGAGCATAAACGATGATATCCTTACTACTTTGGCACACTACACCTGATTTTTTTTTTGTGCCCCTTCTTGACAAAAGAGAATGTGTTCAGATGAAATGAAATTAGATAAATTATGAAAACAAACAAGATTAAGTATAAGTTTTTAATTTTAAGTGAAAAAGATGGATACATTACAATCACTAAGTAGTTTGGGAAGTGATTGCAGAAAAGGAAGCAATTAAAAATTAGGTGATAATTTGTAAGAGTTTTTCCTTGCATACAAGGAAAGAAGGACCAGTCTAATGTCCATATGCCTAGAACTTAACACCATTCTTCCTATGTATATAGCTTAATAACCTTCTTATATAGAAAATATTCATTTAAATTATTGAAAATCTTCCCAATTTCTGCTACTATTATTATAAAATAAATTATTAGCCGTAATCTAAAACACATTAATCTAAGTGAAAAAAATGCATTCTACCACACTATGCATATTTATAAAAGAAATGATAGAAATACTACTCTATAACAACTTGTTTATAACTATGTAATAAAATAATATTATTCTAAATTTTATTTTGAATTTTACTTTTGATTTGATGGGTTTAAATATAATAAAAAATATTCTTATATTTATAAATAAGGAAAAAAAACATATTTTCTACTACGAATAACTTTTTTTTATAAGTAAATGAATAACTTTTTATACTTTTGCATTTTGAATTAGAAAAAAAAAATATTGCATCATCTAATCATTTTCAGTTGTTATATAAAAGTCTTTGTTATATTCAATAATTAATATTATATAGTGTCATTTATTGTTTAACATTTTATCAGTCACATTCGAAAGAAAGATATTTTTGACAAACTGTAATGTCAAAGTCAAAGACATGAAAAAATGCTAACAATACTATTGAGCAGTGCATGAACATTACTATTTATGCTTCTTTTTTTTTTTCTCTTATTTTTGTAGTGTTTAAATATTTATTTTTCTAATTATTCTTGATATTTGTAGTCTCTGTATTCTTTTTAAAAAAGAAATTTTAATATTTACATAAAAAATTTATTAAAAAATAATGGGCAACTTGTACTGTTGCACAATCTAAAACTACATTCAGAATTACAAAAAATAATAACTAAGAGACAAAGAGGTAATATATTATAATCAGAAAATTATATTTATCCTTTAATGATGTAAAACTAATAGCTAAGCAATTTTTTGAAATCAATTGTTTTTTTTACGTGAGAGATGTGAAATCACTATTTGTTTTAAAAGTTTAAGTTAATGGAAATAGGTAAATTCAATTATTTATTTTATATCTTAACACTTTCCTTTACGTGTGGATCAGAGTCTCTCTCAATGGATGACCTAATATGTAGAATATTTAATTAAATGTGGTAGAGTGTAGAGTCAGAGTTCGAACTCAAGATCTCTATCCTGATACTACGTGAAATCACCACTCGTCTCAAAAACTTAAACCGATGAAAAGATATAAATTCAATTATTTATTTTATATCTTAATACGAAAGAACTTTGTGAGAAATGAATTTTCCTTCATTCTTTCTTATGTTGATATGTTTGTCTCTCCAAAATTAAGGTTTAGGTTTCGTTTACTTTCACAAAATTTTTTATTTCATCTAATCATTACAACTTTCTCAAATTTTCACACAAAATAAAATAAACAATTTAATTTTTTCAAATGTCAAAACAAAAATAATATTAAAAAAATATATTTTAACAATATTTTATTTAACTTTTAACTTTTATATTAACTCATTTCATCTTATCTCATCTCATTTGCGAAAAATAAACGAGACATAATCATCATCATCATTATTGTTGTTGTTGTTGTTATTAGTATTTTTATTATTTTTAAGATATATTTTGAGATAATAATTTGATTTAAATAAGGCCTAATTTGGGCAGCCTCACTATTATTCATTATTTTATTATTAATTTTTACCTATTTTTTATATACTTTTTATTACTATTTATTACTATTTAATATTCTATCATTTTTATTATTATTTATAGAATATTTAAAAAATACTTCACTATCTAAACGCAATTTAAGATTCCATTCGGTAGACTATATGTCCATTTTATCTCTATTTTCTAATTTGAATAGTTTACTAATTGAAACTAAGGTACGATGAGGTAAAATGATTTGAGATTAAAATTAAAAATTGAATAAAATATTATTAGAATATATTTTTTAAATATTATTTTATTTAAAAAATTTTTAAAAATTTATTTTATTTTATATAAAAATTTTAACAAAGTATAATAATTATATGAAATAAAAGGAAATGAGTCTTGTGAAAGGGAACGAGACGCAAGTCCTCAAGAACCCTCGCATAAAATCTCTCGCGTTCCTAATTCCTCCATCAGACCAGTAGCTCCCTTGCGGCCAAAACCTTCCCATTAGCCACTGCCCATACTCACAACCAAAGCCATTCTCACAGCAAGCCCCACGTCGAAAACAGAAGCCACCGTAGCATCCGTACCAGACCGCCACCTCGCCGGGAACTACGACAGAAGACGCCGCCTGTAAGTCTTCCCTCCACTTACGACGTGCGTCGACCACTTAAACCCCCCATGTTGTTCTCTCTCTCTCTCTCTCTCTCTCTCTCTCTCTCTCACTGTAAATAATAAAAAGGCCCTCTGTTTTGCCCAGCCACCGTCGACCACTGCAGAGGACATCGGAGCACCACCAGACTGCACAGACACTGCCGACCCAGCCACCTGAACTCAGTCACGCATCCCTCCTCCCTCGGTAAGCCACGTCGACCCCTCCCTCCCTCCCTCTGCCTTGCCGTTTCTCGGTTTGACAGTTTCTCTCTCTAAACTCTCTCTCTCTATGTGTCGCACCACCATATTCAGAGGAATCCTCCAGTTGCGCTCCGTGACTCCCAGCCAACCACCAGACCCACCGTCACAGTTGGTTCTTCTCTCTCTCGGTGAATATCGCACGGCTTCTCCCTCCCGAGCCCTCTGTGTTTGGAGGCCTGATTTTGGAGGAGACATAGAGAGAGAGTAAACTTGCTAAATTGCTAGTACTCATAACGGGCAGCCACAATTGGATAGACACTCAAGCTATTTTTTGAAATCAATTGCTTTGCGAGAGAACTTCTGTGCGAGAGGTGAATTTTCCTTCCTTCTTTCCTTACGCCGATCTGTCTGTCCCTTCATATTTTTTTTTTTAAATAAAACAATGCCACGTCACCGGGTGTGCAGGGTGTGCAAAGTAGAAAGGCTTCTTCGTAGCAGAACTCTTGCGGCTGACCCCAAAACCCTAAACCCTAGTACCCACTCTCCCTCCCTCCCTCCCTCTTTCTCTGGTTCGCAAAATGGGAATATTCGAACCGTACAGAGCTCTAGGGTACATAACGAGCAGCATCCCCTTCGCCGTCCAGCGACTTGGCACCGAAACCTTCGTTACCGTCAGCGTCGGCAAAGCTTTCCAAGTTTACAATGTATTCTCACCTTCATTATACATTTTTTCTTTAACCCTTCAAATAATTTCCATTTTTATAAGTTCAATTGATTTAGCTGGAAATATTTGTTCTTGTTTGTTTTTTCAGTGCGAGAAGCTTAATCTAGTTATTGTCGGTGAGTTTTCCTCACATTCAAATTTTCTTTTGTTATGTTACCCTCTGCTATTTTTAGCTTTGCATTTCAATTAGTAATTTTGTCGATAAGTAAACAAATATGTGGGAAAATATGTAGCAAAGTGCGTGATTAGGTGTTTAATTATCCTTTTTTTTTTTTTTTGTATGATGCTATATAACTAAGGTCCTCAATTGCCAAAGAAGATTCGCGCTCTTGCTTCCTATCGTGAGTACACATTTGTTGCCTACGGGAATGAGATTGCGGTTTTCAAGCGTGCTCACCAGGTTTGTGTAGAATTATTTTGTTCGGTGGTTCCCTTTGTTTCTTTGATAGTTGTTGCGGTGACTGTTCTTCGATTTAAATAAACTCATGCACGACTTATTGGAAATGAAGAAATAGATTGTTTCCCTTGTTTTATTTTTTAGTGGAAGTGTGCAGTTATTTTGTGAGTTTGGTGGAAAATGAGGCAAACAATTGTCTCTATGCTTTATGATTCTTCTGAATATTTAAGATCTTAAGATGAAAATTCTTTTAAATGATAACAAGAATTTTATGTTTGCTATTAACTAGGGTTGAGAATGGTTCAGTTCGGTTGGGTTTTGAGCACACTGGCGAACCAAACCGATCGGTTTGGTCTCAGTTTAGAAACCAAAATAGACTGGCATATTAGGAAAACCAAATGGTTTGGTTTCAATTGGTTTCAGTTTGGTCCGGTTCAATTCGATTTCATTCGAATGGAAGGGAATGATTTTTCATTTTAGTCATGGATATCCAAATAAAATACAAGAAAAAGCTACAGGTTCCAAAGCTTTAAAGTCTAGTCTGAAATATAACTAGAATATGTATGATTAGGTTACAATTTTATGCTTTATAATATGTATATAATATATATAGTGCATATGTAATAAAACAAATAATTCATTTCGTTTTGGTTCGAGATGAGAAAAGCAAAGACTGGGGAACCAAACCGATTTTTTTTTATTGGTAAACAAAAGTGTACTGATAATAAAAATAGGCGACAACCTAGATATACGGGACATATACAACCTAGGTCAGAACATAGCTTGGAGAGTCTCGTTTGAATAAGATTCGGATATTGTGCTTCCCATTCAGATGATACCAAAAATCTATCAATCCTTGACCAAGAGGGGTGTTCTTGGTTGTTCGACCAAGTCTTCCTTTTCAACACTTTTGTTCCTTTAGGCAATTGCAATTGATAATAATGGACTTTGTGTCCATGATTTTCTTGTAGCCGTTGATCATTGTAGGAAATCTTTTTTGTATATGTCCTGAGTAAAACGGCTATGATTTTCATTTTCATTAGTTTATAGATATGTGCTTGTATGGTACTGAAGTGATACATTATAACAGGTAGAAAATTGGAACGGGCACAATGCTAAAGTCAATTTGTTGCTGCTGTTTGGAGAACATATCCTTAGTGTTGATGTTGAAGGTAACATGTTCATGTGGACATTTAAAGGAATCAACCAGACTTCTCCTCCCTTTGGACACATCTCGCTAGGTGAAAAATTTACTCCTAGCTGTATAGTGCATCCAGATACTTATTTGAATAAGGTAACTGCTTCTTCTTCGTTCTTACTAAAATTTAGCCTTTTCAAGAAGTTATAAGGCAATGTAATGTATGTGCTCGCCAGTTTCTCATTTCCAGAGTAATCATTTCTAAAAACAACCTCATATCAAGAAGCATATAAACAGGTTATTCTTGGGAGCCAGGAAGGTTCTCTGCAGCTTTGGAACATTAGTACAAAGAAAAAGCTCTATGAGTTCAAGGGCTGGAACTCAGCTATATCCAGTTGTGTTTCATCACCAGCACTTGATGTTGTTGCAGTTGGCTGTGCTGATGGAAAGATTCATGTTCACAACATTCGTTATGATGAGGAATTGGTTACCTTCACACATTCTACACGAGGTGCTGTGACTGCCTTATCTTTCAGCACAGGTAAGAGCTCAATGCATCTGATTTATTCTTAAGAATTGTAACTCCACTTCCCGTTGAACTTGCATGTGTTGTGAGGAATCATTAATTTTATAACAGTAGCATGAAGGATAATATGCTAGATAAGGTATTTCATATGTTGACTGTTCTTTTGCACCATAAATCTTTACCGTTTGGAAATTAATCAAGAACTTGGTTCTAATCATTATGATTGTTGTCTCCTAGTAATTGAATATCATGATTTGTATGACATTTATGAGATTTGAGGAACTGGCAACTCTTAAGTTGTAAAGTATAATTTTATAGCTATATTCCCTGGTTACATTAACATAAATGTTAAAGTGGTTTGTGCTTATGTTTGTATATCTTGGTTTTTAGATGGACAACCTCTTCTAGCCTCCGGAGGTTCATCTGGTGTCATCAGCATATGGAATCTTGAAAAAAGAAGGCTCCAATCAGTAATAAGAGATGCTCATGATAGTTCGATAGTTTCACTGCATTTTTTTGCCAATGAGCCTGCCTTATTGAGTTCCTCAGCAGACAACTCTATTAAGGTAAGATCAGCGAAAACTCTTTCTTGGCATCTTCGGTGAAACTTAGTGTGTGTGTAATAATTGTTTAGCCTAGACATGATTTTAATTGGCACTCCGCATAATTTGTATACAGAGCTTCTATTGTAGTTTGTGTACCGCTTCTATTAGATATAGTTGTAATACCCCAGATTGTGTGTAGGAAGATGGTGATTTTGATCCCACATTTAGGGAAGGGAGAAATTTTTGTCCTTTATAATGATTCCAAAGAGTTCCAATTGTAACATTGACTAGTCCTTCTAGAGTATAGGCTTAGATATGGCTTGTGCTTTCCTTGGGTCGTCGCAAATGGTATTTGAGCCAAACCCATTGTGAATGTGGTACTTTAGCCATGCCACCTATGATGGAATTGTCTGATGAGGATATCATGGATTTATGAGAAGATATTGTAATGCTTTGAATTGAGTATAGGAAGGTGGTTAATGAGATCCCACTTTTCTTGGGAATGAGAAATTATTGCTCTTTGTAATGATTTTTAGGGGCTTTAGTTGTTACCTTAACAAGTACTTTTGGAAAATAGACTTAGATGTGGCCTAGACTTTCTTTGGCTCGTCACGATAGTATATAGCTTCATCATCTTGTTGTTGTATTTCGATGAATTTTACATAGGAATTGAAACATGAGGCCAAATGCTAGAGCATAGCATTAGAATGATTTATGTTTCGATTAGTATGTCTGGTTCTCAAGATATGTAGGTCCATTGGTCAAAGGACTTAGGTATTGATGTTGCAGCTCCTTATGATTGTGCAAAAGTTAGGAGATGAAGAGATAAGCCTTCTGTTATGGAGTTTTTTTTTTTTTTTCAGTTTATATCAGTTCTCTGGGAATCTAGAGGTGGGGAATATGTTGCAAAATAATCTCTAATACTTGTAGCTTTGATTGCAGAAAAGCATTACCCTGAATGGAGGAGGAAACATTGAGGCTCGGTTTGGATTGAGAGTTGATCTCAACCCATCTCATCTCATCTTATCATTACAACTTTCACAAATTTTCATACAAAATATAATAAACAATTCAACTTTTTCAAATTCTAAAATAATAATAATATTAAAAAATAATATTCTAATAGTATTAAAAAATAATATTTTAATAATATTTTATTAAACTTTCAACTTTCATCTCAACTCATTTCATCTCATCTCATTTCAACTCATTATCCAAACCTAATCTAAAGGTTATGAGATCTTTGCACTGGAATTAGAAAACAAGTATTTAGATGTAAAAAAGATTGTTGAAGACACTTAGTTGGTAAATAGTGTCCCAAGAACATTCTTTTGAGTAGAGAAACAGCTATGGAGTTTGCTACAACATTTATGTACTGTCTAAGTCTATTATATGGAAATGCTTTTGCAGAAGATAGTGCCATTAATCATAGTGGTAAAATGTCTTTCAGCCATCACATTAAAAAATTGCTAGTTTGTCTTGCAACTGTTCCATGTGTAGTACCCTCTATCTTTCATGTGAATTATATTTGACTTCTTTCCTCAGAAGTGGAAATTTGGCACGAGTGATGGAGATCCTAATCTTCATAGCTTTAGATGTGGACACAGCGCTCCTCCACTTTGCATAAGGTAATAATGCTTTTCCATAAACTTGATCTCTCCTTGTTTATGGCAGTGAACTCTGGAACCCTCCATCAACCATAAATGATTAAATGGTTTATACTTGCTTTTTTAATAAGTTTTTATTTTTTATTTTTTTATATATATATAAGTAAGAAGATATTTTATTGATATATTGAGATAGGCATAGCCCTACTTGCCTTTTTAATAAGTAAACGGTATATATGATCACGCTAGTCTCACTTATAAAAAATAAACGGTATATATGATAAAGGGTTTATACTTGCTTAGGAAAAACTCTTGCAGGGTTCGAACTTGGCCAATCATTGACCCGATGCTCCAAATTTTCTATCTTACCTTTTTGATACACATGAGATTGAGCACGCTTTTACTAACCTCTAATATAATTTCCATATGAATGCTGTTTCGCTGTCATATTTTTATCTGTTATTATCTATAGCTTAATCCATCATTAACTCAAGACTCTTTAGATAGCTTATCTGCATTTCCGCTTGGTATCCTTTCTGGTTCTGATTTTAGTCATCTATTGCAGGTTTTATGCGGATGGGAGGTTCATTCTATCTGCTGGACAGGATCGTGCCTTCCGCCTTTTCTCTGTAATTCAGGTTTGGCATCAGTTACTAATATGATATAATACCTTTTCTTTTCTTATTTTGGACGTGACTACTTAGCTTTATGGTTGTTGATTAGAGTAGGAGTCTAAGAGAGCAGAGCAGACCGCCCTGTCTTGGATGCAGCAGCTTAGTATGCTTATGAAGTTCTAGAAGGAAATATGAGATGTTCTTATATAGTAACATAAATGGTCAAGGGCTCGTTTGGATACTTAGGTCTTGTTTGTATACTTAGAATACCTCAGTATATTTGTGAATAATAGTAAAATAGTTTTGAGTTAGGATGTTTTATTGAGTTTTGGGAAAGAAGAGAAAAAATTGAATAAAAATATTATAAATTTAAAAAAAATTTTGAATATAATTTTTGTTTTAGAATTTGAAAAAGTTGTATTGTTTTTGTGTTTTATTTGGGAGTTTGGGAAAGTTATAAAGATTAGTTAATGATTAAATAAAAAGTCGAAAATTTGAAATTGAAAAATGTTTTGTATTGGAGTAATGCTTGAAAAGGAAATATCTTTAATATCTTAGAACGCTTGAGAACAATTATGTTGCTAACATCCTGTGTACTTGGGTTGTGCCTATTCTTAGTAGTAAAATTTCTTATTAATTATCAAAACAACAATTGTGTTGTTAAACGGAGCTTTAGAATATCTCATAATATCTGTGAATAGTAATAAAATGGTTTGAGTTAATATGTTTTATTAGATTTTGAGAAATGAGGGAGAAAAATGATGAATAAAAATATTATAAAGTTTGAATATAGCGAGAGGTCCCGAGTTCAATTCTCGGAATGCCCCTGAACTCTTCATTTACTTACAAAAAAAAAAAAAAAAATTGAATAAATTTTTAATATAGTTTTTGTTTTGAAATTTGAGAAAGTTGAATTATTTTGTGTTTTGTTTAGGAGTTTGAAAAAGTTGTAATGACGAGGTAATGATTAGATGAAAAAGTTGAAAATTTGAAATTAAAAAGTGTTTGGTGTTGGAGTGATGTTTGGAAAGGAAATATCTGAGAATACTTGTGTTCCCAAACGAATCCAAATTTCGCCCTACTTGCATTAAAATGGGGCGAATAGTAAGGTTGTGGGTTCAAGGCTCTTCGGGTGCGTGATTTCGGGTGTACTTGGATACACCTTTTGAGTTTTTTTGATAAAGTTTTTTTATCACTTATCATAAAGAAACTAAGAAAATTCCTACTGCATAATAACTTAAGATTTTGGGACAAGTGGTAATTTGATTCCCACTACCCGTTACAACATTTTAGTAACTTTTGTTGTCTGCATTACTAGTTGTGTTGGATTTAGACATGGTTTTTTGTTGGGAGGTTCTATTTAAAATTTGAATATTTAATCAGTTTTTTTATAAGTAAACGATTGTATTAATAAGAATAGGCATAGCACAAGTATACAAGATGGTATAAAAGAGGTAACACCGATCTATGAAGCAACAATGGAAACAAGAAAGTCATGAACATTGAGGCTATTAAAATCTACATCTATGACCCATAGAAATAAAGTTCTAATAAAAAGAGATCTAAGTTCCTCTATTGAGCACTCGTTGTCTTTGAATGTCCAGTCATTACATTCTTGCCATAGGCCCATAGTGTTCCTGCCATAGGCCATACAAAGAGGAACTATCTTCCACACAGCTTTGATTTGTGGAATACCTTCTAGATTTGTCCGGCTAGCCAAAATCTCAACGACTGTGGCGGGCATAACCCAAACTAGCTCTAATCTGCAGAACACTTCATTCCATAGCGTTCTAGTGATCTCACAATGCAGTAAGAGATGATCCACCATCTCACCAGTTTTCTTACACATGTAGCACCAATCTACTATGATCACTCTGCGTTTCCGTAAGTTATCTATTGTCAAAATCTTGTCCAAAGAAGCTGTCCAAGAAAAAAATGCTGCTTTGGGAGGTGCTTTTTTCGCCAAATTGTTCTCCATGGAAATTGTATGTTCTACGATTGTGTGAGAGGCTTGTAGAAAGAGAGAACTGAGAATATGTCCATGACTTTCTTGCATTAACCTTGAATGTATTTAGGTGTTCTTATGTATACTTCCTGTGTACACGGGCTATGCCTATTCGTATGAATAAAATCTACTTATTACTTATCAAAAAAAAAAAAAAAAAGGAAAGAGAGAACTGAGAATATACCTTTACCTTCGGGTACCCACCACAATGTGTCAACTCTGTAAGTGCTCGGTTTCGTGGAATAAAAGAGGCTAAATAATTCCTCAAAGCTGCCCACTTCCCAATCTTGAGCCGACCTACTGAAGTTGATGTTCCATTGGACTTGATCCCTTGATATGATCATAAAATCAGCCACTCAAGCTTCTTTCTCACATGCAACCTGGAAAACTGAAGGGAATGAGTCCTTTAAGGCATTATTTCCATACCATAGTTCACTCCAGAATTTTATTCTGAAGCCATCTCCTAGCCCAAATCTAGTATGACGAGTAATAATCCCTTATCCTCGTCTAATGTGCTTCCAGACTCCCACTCCATAAGTCCCACTTACCTCTCTAGTGCACCAACTTAAGCTGGTGGGAAAAGATGAATTTAATATTCAATTAACCTTTGGGCAGAGAGGCCAATGACATGTGCTATGCTTCATAGTCTCTTTTCTTTGATATTTGTCTTGGGGTGTCGAGTTTCTCTTTGCCCTTGTATTGCTGTCATATTACCTCCAACCTATCTTGCCTTTTTTGTCACCAATCTAGGCTGGATGAAACAAACCAAAAGATGTGGCCAGTGACTCCAACTACTAATCTTGCATTCTTGGGAACATCAAGAGCCAATGGAAGTAACTACCACATAATTTGTTAAGCATCTAGATCTTGAATGCTAACAGCAAAAGAAATAAAGAAAATCTCCCAACTGCTTCTAGTGTTTTTCCACTGCCCTGTGCTAAAGCTAGTTCCTTATGATGTGCATTTCCATAAATACTTAGGAGGCCTCATTAAAATTCTATGCTTCCCTTGTTTCTGTGCTTCCCTCATGCGTCTGGGCCTGTGTCCTTGTGCGTGCATGCACTCATGTGTGCCTCTGCTTGTGCATTTGCATTTATTTTCTTGAAATTTTTGTTCCCCTGCAAAGTTACTTGGTACAGAGAGACTTTCATTCAGAACTTGGGTTAGAGGAAGTTTTTTTTTTTTTAATCTAAAATGTATGCTTGTAAAATTTATCTATTTACCTTTTAATGTGGACCAGTCATACCTTGTAAAGAGTGTGGAATCTGTAAACCACCTTTTACTGCATTGTGAGATCATCAGTAAATTGTGGAGAGATTGTCCGTAAATTGTGGAATGACAATTTTAATCGATTTGGGTGGGCTTGGGTTATGCTTAGTAGGATATTAGACCACTTCGTCAATTAGAGAGGGTTACATGGTAGGCTGCGAATTGAAGCAGTATGGAAGATGGCACCTATTTGTCTAGTGTGGTGAGAGAGAAATGAATCATAGACATTTTGAGGATTGCAAAACTAATGTTGGTGAGTTTAAATTTTTCTTCTTCAACACTGTTCTTTGGATAGCTTTTGTATACTGTTATGGGCTCAGTTTTCATGAATTTCTTGTCTCTTTTACTATTTCTTATTAGGTGTTCTGGTTCTATGCTACATGTGTACTTGGGCTATGCCTTTTTCTTTTACAATAAATCTTCAATTACCAATAAAAAAATTTGTTTATTTACTTTTTTAGTTTAACTTGTGATTAGGACAAGCAAAGTAAAGAGCTTTCACAGCATCATGTATCTAAACGAGCCAAGAAACTGAGGGTGAAGGTATGACTGGGATAATGATTGGTACTTTTCACCCTTATTTAACACATTGAATATTTTGAACTTGGTTTGTATTATTATTTTGTTTTGCCGTACATCTATTGTAGATCATAATTTTTGAGTTTTAATGTGTTGCTTACTAAAAACTGCATTTAGAAATATTAAATTTTTATCAAGATTTAAAATTAACAGAATTAGCTATATCATATTTGTAGTTGGTTATACCATGATCCTTCACATGAACAATCATGCAAAATAAGCAATGAATATGATCGTGAGTTGTATGCTAACTTTGGTGACATCTCAATCATTTTTTAGCTGTTTTCTGGAAAGAAAAAGAATCTTTTGTTTGGCTGTGTGTGGGTCACGAGACAGTAGACACACGGCCAATGTTTCTTTTATGAGTTTCAAACATTATATATCTGATCACATCAAAGATTTTGCATCATTTGGAAGTCGTGTGCCCAGATCATGTTGTCTCATCACAATTATTCTAGGTGAAGCAGATGATTTTGATGATAATATGCCAACTTTCTAAGCTATTCTATTTAACTTGTTCTGTTACGAATGATTAGGGACTTGCGCTCTATATGTTATGGTAATTTGTAAGCCAAGCCCATGTACCATGGCCCTTTAAATCTTTTCAGAAAAATGCTCTATGGGTAGAGCATGGTTCCCATTTCTCATCTTTAAGCTCTGAATTGACATCTTGGTTCAGTTGCTAAGTTTTACGAAGCACTTAGTTTCTAATTTTTCTATTTTATTATTTTTCAGGAAGAAGAGATAAAATTGAAGCCTGTTATTTCATTTGATTGCGGTAAGGAGTTATTTTCTTGCTTGTTGGTTGCATCTTGACGTAATTGAAACTTGAAAGATTGATGCATTCACTTGTACTAACTGGAATGTTATCTTGTTTCATGACTTTCATTTTCATGGCTTCTTATGTGGCTGTTTCTTTTATTATGGGCATTTTAGATTATTGTACTTGATTCACCATTGTGTATGGTCATTAGAGTTGGCTGCATGATAATTTCTTTTTCTTTTTCTTTTTCTTTTTCCCTCAATCTGGTAGTTTTCAAGTCATCTCTGTCAAACTAAAGGCATTAAATTCATCTGTAAATTCACATCCGGTTTCTTTGTCATTCTTTTCTGCCATCTATTTCCTGTAGTTTGTATAACTAAACCCTCTCATCGGTAATTGCTGTTGTTGGGTCAGATATATTTTTGGTAAATCTGATGTTGGCACATGCTTCTATTTTTTTGCACCATCCTAGTAACTAATCATGAGAAAATGAATATTCTTGTCAAACATCTGATTTTTCTTTCAAATGTTGCTGACAGTTATCTTATTTGACATAATTTCCTAAAAGTTGATTGCATCTAGTATTTAGTTCATGTATACACTTTATGTAGATGAGTCATATCACCTATCTTCATTAATAAGTTTCTAACTTATTGAAAATATATTTTCCTAAAGAAGTAATTGTTAGAGGTACTTTGTCATCTGATTGCAAGATTGTATATTTATAGTCAATCTGGAAGATTTTTCAAATTACTGACTTAATCTGTGGTTTTCACTCGTCAATAGTTGATATATTGTTTTTCTTTATGTCATAAACAACTTTAGCTGAAATTAGAGAGCGGGATTGGTGCAATGTGGTTACATGTCATATGGATACTGCACAGGCATATGTGTGGAGACTTAAACACTTTGTTCTTGGTGAGCATATTCTGAATCCATGCCCAGAAGATCCAACACCTGTTAAGGTTAGATTTTCACATTTTCATATATGATCTTGTTATTTCGAATGATTATAAATGTACAAGATGTTGAACCTCCATTTCTCTATTAATGCAACCATTGATTTTTTTTTTGGCTTCATCTGACTAGCAGAACTTTATGCTCTTTGAAAGTACACGTATCTTGACAAGGCAATTTAATTTTCAGAATTTCTTTAAATATTACCAAATGGCATTGCTGACACTATAATTAAAATGGAAAACCTTTGTGGCAAAAGTCATGTAGAAAGCTTCATCCTTTTGTTATCAAGTAGTTGTATTTTGTGGTGCATTTGGAAGAAGAGGAATGATCGGAACTTTGAAGATCAAGAAAGGACAATGGATGAACTTAAACGTCTCTTTTTCAAACTTATTTCCTTTGGAACTAGCTACGGATTTCAATGTACCATGCTTTCATGACTTCCTTTGTATCTATTGCTACCTTATTTTATTTTATTTTTTAAAGAAAGACAATTTTATTAATACGAATGAAATAGGCGATGCCCATGTACACAGGGAGTATACAAAAGAAACACCTAAATAAACTCTAAGAAGCAGAAAATGACAACAGAAAATTATGAGCAGAAGCTCCGTTAATCACTAAAGCAGAAAATCAGAGCAGTATTGTGTGCACAAAAAGGTTCCTAAGTTCCTCCAAAGCGCGTTCCTTATCATTGAAACACTGATCTATTGCTACCTCTTAACTAGGTGACTTCTTTTGTATATGTCATGTGTACTTGGGTTACTTTACTTTATTATCGATAAAAATTTTTATTACCTGAAAAACCTTTTTTTAAAAACTTTTTATTGGTGACAGGCCTGTGCCATTTCTGCATGTGGCAATTTTGCCGTGTTAGGGACAGCAGGTGGTTGGATGGAACGATTCAACCTTCAGTCAGGAATCAGCCGAGGCAGCTATCTGGACATGTCAGAAAGAAGAAGCTGTGCCCATGATGGGGAAGTAGTTGGAGTTGCTTGTGATGCAACAAATACTCTCATGATAAGCGCAGGATATCATGGAGACATAAAGGTGTATATTTTATATTCCCAAATATTCCTGTTCTATATTGGACACAACTAGAGATGGCAATGTTTTGGGATTTCCAGGTACTTTCGCTGTGTCATCCCTGCTGCTTTAGGATGGTATAGCCATCAGCAAAAATGCTCTAGGGATCGAGCGTGTAGCCTTGAAGGGTTGCGGTCCCTTGGGTCCTGATCTACCTTGATTCTTAGACTTGGGGCTGTGCCCGTTACATTTAAAACATCAAGTTTGCAGCAGGAGTTGGTTTTGTCCATCCCATTGTTATATCCACTGACTGAATTATTGGAGAAGCAGTTTCTTTACTTTGAGAGAATATTCTGGGAAAAAATGTCTTTTTAAGATACTGATAAAAAAATCTTGTCTTTTTAAGATGTTAGATGGAGCTTTTAAATCTTTCGGTTGCTGGATATAAATTGGGTTTTTTGAGCTGTTCATTGATTGAAAGAAACAGTGGTTAAAATCTTTTGTTTCTATAGCGATGAAAAGTTCAATGCAAGCTTGGGGGTGGGAAATGACAACCAAGTTCTTTGAATAATTTTAGACTTCGATGTGTATGATCTAGTTCTGGGATGCCATGAAAACTTCTAACATCAGTTAGGCCTCGTTTGTTTTCAGGAAACATCTCATCTCATCTCACCTCATCATTACAACTTTCTCAAATCCCCACACAAAATAAAATAAACAATTCAACTTTTTCAAATCCCAAAACAAAAATAATATTAAAAAATATATTCTAACAATATTTTATTCAACATTTTAACTTTAATCTCATCTCATCTCTGAAAACAAACAAGCCCTTAGGCTCTCCTGGATTGGCTCCAAATTTCACCATTTTGTCCCACCCTACTTGAGTACATTTTTATTTTCTATTCTTTGGGAGTGGATTTGTTGGGGCAGATCTCTAATCTCATATACATCCAGTTTATATTTTTAATGCTTAGTAGAACCCTCTTTAAAGTCTTTGTTTATTATTTGTATCTGCTGGAAATTTCAATCCTCAAATGTTCTAATGTGCAGGTATGGGATTTCAAGGGACGTGAACTAAAATTCAGATGGGAAGTTGGTTCTTCTGTTGTTAAGATTGTTTACCATCGCGTTAATGGTAACTTTTATGTTGTTGTTATTTTATTTTATTATCTTTCTGTCTTTTGGTCTCAACCCTTCTAACTTGTGTCCTCGGTTTGCTTTTGTGATGAAACCAATTTTGGATTTTCAGGTCTTTTGGCTACTGTAGGTGATGATTTCATTATCCGTTTGTTTGATGTTGTGGCATTAAGAATGGTACGTAAATTTGAAGGCCATACGGATCGCATTACAGATTTGTGTTTTAGTGAGGATGGAAAATGGCTCATGTCATCAAGTATGGATGGAAGTCTTCGAATCTGGGATGTTATCTTAGCACGACAGATAGATGCGATGCATGTTGATGTTCCTATCACAGCATTGTCTCTGTCTCCAAATATGGATGTTTTAGCAACTACCCACGTTGATCAAAATGGGGTCTACTTATGGTAAGTTTTTAGTGCTGTTTTATGTTTGCTTTAGGCTGCGTTTAGATGTTGAGAGTAGTTGAGTTGAGTTCTTTATGAATAGTAGCAAGTTAAGATGGTGGAGTGAGTTTTGTGAGGTCCACCTAAGATGAGTTTAAGGCTTCGTTTGGAAACACAATTCATCTCAACTCATCTCAACTCATCATTATAACTTTTTCAAATCCCAACACAAAATATAATAAACAATTCAACTTTTTCAAATCCCAAAATAATAATAATAATAATAATAATAATAAATAATATTCTAATAATATTTTATCAACTCAACTCACTTCAATATCCAAACGCACTCAAAATGTGTTTGGATATTAAGATGAGTTTAGATGTATTTATAGAAAGTTAAAAAAGGTTGTGGGTCCCTCGTTTAAATAAGTGTTGAATTGAAAAAGGTTGTGGGTCCCACGTGTAAAGAGATTTTGAGTTGAGATGAGTTTACTAATTTGAAAATTGAGTATTTGGATGTTAGACTGAACTTAAAATTAGACTGAACTAAGTTGATCTCAGTTGAGTCTAACAACCAAGTGGGGCCTAAATTTGGGTTCCTGATTCTTAATTAAATGCTTTATTTGTTAAACAGATGTTATTAGTGTGATAAGAACCATGTCTTTGCTTTTAAAAACTACAGAAAATGACCAAAGTGACAGAATGCTTTTAACAAATAAAGAAACAAATACTTTTCAGACATTCTCATGCAACTTAGCATGCTACTTGTAATAGTAGTCATGGCAACTTTTTCTTGTCCTGTAATTGTAATAAACTAAGAAAATTCGTTAGCAGACAATTTAAAGCGGGCAACCTTTTACCAGGGTAAATCAGGTGATGTTTTCTGGAGCTTCAAATGCCAATTCCTACGGAACTGGAAAAGAAGTTGTGAGCGTTAAGCTGCCTCCTGTCTCTTCAATGGAAAGTTCCCAAGCTGAGGATTCTGATGAACCTGTTGTGAACCACTCGCAGTCTAAGGATGCTCCTGCTTTCCGGTCTCAAGATCAGCAAATTCCTGATCTAGTTACACTCTCATTATTGCCTAAAAGCCAGTGGCAAAGCTTGATCAATCTAGACATCATAAAGGTCTCTCTTTGCTTCCGTTTTTAATTGTTCTGATTCTAACTAAAAAGCTACTAACAAAAGGATAATAAATTTTTTTGATAGGTAATCATGAAGTTTTATTCATTAGAAAATGGGCAATAGCCCCAGTACACAGGACATGATATACATGAGTGAAAAAACGGATAATAACTTCCATCTTTTTCATGTTTTTCTTTTAGTGTGTATGGTAACTTATTACTAGTTTGTAATGAACCTGCAATTTCCAGGTCCGCAATAAGCCAATTGAGCCACCAAAGAAACCTGAAATGGCTCCCTTCTTCTTGCCTTCTGTTCCATCTCTCTCTGGAGAAATATTGTTTAAGCCTAGTAAGATAGCAACTGAAGAGAGAGATGCAAAAGTTGAGGAGGTGGAAAACAACAGGAGGCAATCTGGCATGCCAACATCCCAATTTCTGCAACTGCTTCAGTCTTCTATGGAGATGAAAAATTGTAAGTATACCAACTCTCTCTGTATTTAATATTTATTATGAATGTTCTGTTCCATCTCTCTGTGCAGAAATATTTTTCTGTTTTGATGGTTGTGAAATATCTTTATAAGAATGGAAGCAGAACACTGGTCTTATATATATTTTTTCTTTATATATGCAGTTTCGGCATTTACTGAGTATATTAAAGGTTTGTCTCCATCAACTTTGGATGTGGAACTTCGAATGCTTCAAATTATAGATGATGATGATCAGCAAGAACCAGATAAGAGGCCAGAGTTATTTACGATTGACTTACTTTTGGATTACTTTATACACGAGATCTCCTGCAGAAACGATTTTGAGTTTATTCAAGCAGTCATCAGGTTGTTTCTGAAGGTATAGATCTTTTCCTCGAGTCAACCAATATTATTATTATTTTGACAAAGTGTTTCGAAAAAAGGATATATTCTGGGTTCATGTCGAATTCCCATTTTTGGGTGGTTCATGTTGGTACTCAATTGCTTGTTAAGGCTGTCTAACATCTTCTCTCTCCGGTTATAGATACATGGAGAGACGGTTAGGTGCCAGTCAAGACTACAGGAGAAGGCAAGGAAGCTTCTAGAAATACAGTCCACGGTGTGGCAAAGAGTAGACAAACTGTTCCAAAGTACGAGATGCATGGTGACCTTTCTTAGCAATTCACAATTTTAACTGTCCTGAGCTGAGCTAGCAGCTTGTGTTTATCATAGCTCAATCCAAATTTTGTGCCCTAATTTCGTTCATTTAGTTTCCGCCATAGGCTCCATGCATTTTAGTGTACAATTGTATGAGAAAACGTAGTGCGGTTATTGCTGGAGGATGTGTTTTGTTGTGAGCTATTGATTAAGGTGTCCTTTGACAATAAACAGGATTAACAACTGTTACAAGGAAGTTGTGAATGTTCAACCCATCAAAACC
This sequence comes from Juglans nigra, assembly GCA_002916485.2. Classification (NCBI taxonomy): domain Eukaryota; kingdom Viridiplantae; phylum Streptophyta; class Magnoliopsida; order Fagales; family Juglandaceae; genus Juglans; species Juglans nigra. Next base: position 18,985,858 of record CM036141.1, on the reverse strand, counting down.
TATTACATGGAGAAGAATAACTACCCCTAGACAGCAAATGGATACACCAGTTATAACACAACAAAAAGGGAATAGATTTTGATAGGACTTGAAACAGAACACAACAAAAAGGGAATGAAATCTACAATTTCATTAATGGGACAATGATAGTGATCTCCAAACACCGAATCATGGATACACAAGTTACTATATCTTATAAAAGTTCAACTTCAATCCATATTTGGTGAAGGTTCAACTTCTGAAAGGGTACAGGTTCAAACCCTGTAATTTGAAGCAGTGCCTCCTGATCTTCTATGTTCGACTGAATTTTTTAGGATGCCAACAACATGGCTCATTGGTATGCCAAATGGGCCACCTTCATTGCTGCTTTAACTGAGTACTGCCCCTCCAGTCTTCTTATTGTGGTTCAACAGTGGGCGGACCAAGTTGTGCTCTCCGCTGGGCCTGTTCTTGTCCAATGCTCTCCTTCCGATGAACAACTCAAGCAGCACTACTCCAAAGCCATAAACATCGCTTCGAGATGTTAAAGGCCCTGGTCAGGATCAATAAAAATTTAAGCCATGGACCAAAGTAGTTTCTATTTAGTTTCTATTAGCTATCAATAATGCTTAGTTTGGCAGAGGTTATCAAAAGGTGGAAAAGAAGCACCATGTGATCAAAGAATTCAGCGCACTTTGCTATTTTGTTTTTCAGTAAAAGACTCATTAGTCATTACATACTCGGGAGCAGCATATCCATAAGTACCCATCACTCGTGTTGAAACATGCGTTTGATCTCCCATTGGCCCGTCCTTTGCGAGGCCAAAATCTGAAAGTTTTGCATTAAAATCCTGCAGTTTAAAAAAATCATTCCTTAAACATGCACATGCATGTCTTATCTTTGTTTCATAAAATAGGTACTAGCTTTTATCATGTGGCCCTTTCTTGACAAAAGAGAATGTTTTCAGAAGAGTTGAGAAGAGTTGTGAAAATAAACAAGACTAAGTGTAATTTTTTATTTTTAAGTGGAAAAGATGGGTACATTACAATTCCCAAGTAGTTTGGGAAGTGATTGTCGAAAAGGAAGCAACTAAAAATTAGATGATAATTTGTAAGAGTTTTTCCTTGCATACAAGGAAAAAAAGGACCAGTCTAATGTCCATATGCCTAGAACTTAATACCGTTCTTCCTGTGTATATAACTTAATAACCTTCTTATATAGACAATATCCATTTAAATTATTGAAAATCTTCCCCTATTCTGTTACTATTATTATAAAATAAATATTGGTCTTAATCTAAAACACATTAATCTAAATGGAAAAATGCATTCTGCCACACTATGCATATTTATGAACAGAAATGATAGAATTACTACGATATAACAGCATGTTTATAACTATGTAATAAAATAATATTATTCTAAATTTTATTTGATGGGTTTAAATATAATATTCTTATATTTAAAGTTGTATATTTATAAATAAGGAAAAAAACATATTTTTTACCCTACGAATAACTTTTTTTTTACAAGTAAATGAATAACTTTTTATATTTTTGCATTTTGAATTAGAAAAAAAAAATATTGAATCCTCTAATCATTTTCAGTTGTTATATAAAAGTCTTTGTTATATTCAATAATTAATATTATATAGTGTCATTTATTGTTTAACATTTTATCAGTCACATTCGAAAGAAGATATTTTTGACAAACGATAATGTTAAAATCAAAGACATGGAAAAATGCTGACAAGAATATTGAACGGTGCATGAACATTACGAGTTATGATTCTTTTTTTCTCTTATTTTTGTAGTGTCTAAATAATTATTTTTCTAATTATTCTTGATATTTGTAGTCTTTTTTAAAAATAAAATATACATAAAAAATGGGCGTGACTTTTACTATTGCACGTTCCAAAACTATATTCAGAATTACAAAAGATAATAGCTAAGAGACGAGAGAGGTAATGTATTATAATCAGAAAAATATATTTATCCCGTAATGACCACCACTTGCACAACCCTGTAGTATTGCCCAAACCAGTGGCTTTTGATGCTACAAGACCTTAACAGACAGCAAGCGATGCAACGAGTCAGCCCCGACATATGGTATAATCTCTATTCCTTTCCCTCGATAGTTTATTATGCTTGTGAAGTTTGATGGTGTTGTGAATTGTGAACTGTGTGATGTGTGCTATGTTGTGATGTGTTGTGTAATGTAGTTGTGAAGTGATGGGCATTAATGTGAAGTGTGTTTTGTTGTTACGAAGTGTGTTCTGTTGTGAAATGTGGACTGTGGTTATGGAGTAGTTTGTAATGTGACTGAATGATATGAACCCATGAGAATGGAATCCCTTGAACTCACAATCAATTTGAAAACTTACTCAAGAAAGTCAAAATCAAGCCAATGAAAACTTTGGTTTTGGGAAAGCCTTGTATTTCGACCAAGAGTAGTTTGGAAAAGGATTTTTTGTTAACCTAGGGTTTTTGGGGGATTGAGAGATGTAAATTACTATAGCCAAGTACTGTAGTCGCAACACTATTCACTCAAGGTTATTTTTGGTAGAAGGGGATTTATTTTGGTTAGGTTTTAATTAAATGTTAGTTTAAATACTCTTTGTAACCTCATTTTTATTAATTTTTTTATGAAATTTGAAGAATTTATTCACTGTGAGTTGAGTTTATCTCATCTTGTTCTTAAATGAACTTTTGAACTTATCAAAGGCAAATCACAACTTTTGTAACGTTCTTCCTTATAATTTAGGTTCTTGAGACAGGTTCTTCAACGGGTCTAAATTTTCATATAATCTAAGTTTTTGAAACGAGTTCCTCAACGGGTTTTGCTATCATCATCCCAAGTGGATTGCATCAATCTTTTCATTGCCTCATTGATCTTCTTGGCTCTTGATCTTGTAATTGGCTCATCTGGAACTTGCAAATGATCTTTAAGACTAGGTCCATCTTGGCACCTATCATTGAGTAGTTTAAAGTGATGGGTTTTTTGTGCAGGTGTAACATAGTTGGTGTTATGGTAGTGTGCTATAAAGCAACGGGGGTTAAATGTAGAGTTGTGCTATGAGAAGAATGGAGTGATTGGGCAGTTGTGCAGTGACTGGATGCCATGTGAAGTGATGGGATTATGGTACAGTTTGGAAGTGGTTAAGAATTGTGTAAAGTGTTGTGATAGTTGTGTAGTTTGTGAAGTGTCATAATGTCAAGTGGAGTGTTGGGATTGTGAAGGTTGGGGAAGACTGTGAAGCATGATGACTATATGTGTTTGAGTTGAAGGTTAGTGTCGAGTGTATGAAACTTGCTTATACAAGCAAGCTTTTTAGTGGATTATATGTTAATCTTATGTGATAAAAGGGATAGGTTACATGTGTAAATTGGTTGGACACATGTGCCGGAAAAATATACCACATGTAATGGATAGTCTATCCTAAGCATGAGTACATGATGTTTAAGCCTCAATATTGGTTTAACGTTGTGTATTATGCATGATTAAGATTACAGTGAAGTGTTGGTTAGGTTCATGAATGAAGGAAGTGTTGTATGTATTGACTAGGATTGGTTGTATAACTTGGTTGGTCCGAATTATGCATCAGAAGTGATGGTTTGGCAAGAAGAGTGTGATAAAGGTGATAGCGTGTCTTAATCCTTAAAGTGAATCGGGTTCACTTTAAAGGATAAGAACTTGAAGTATAATGCCATGTGTTGGAAATGTGACCTTAAGTGGGTCCAAAGCTATGGGTTAAGAATTTAGGAAACGTGATAAAGGAAAGTATAAAGGATGAAATTGGAAAGTAGAGTGTTTCTAAGTAAAGGAAGTCCAAGTGAAGAGTAGTTTATATATTTTCTGAGTATTAGTTACTTATGTACTTGAGGAAGGAAATTATGTTCAGGTACTGTATGCATGTAGATTGTCATCTGATATGCACATGAATGGACTGCATGAAATGAGAATGGCATGGAGTCCAGGTAAACATTGTGTTCATACTCTTATAGAGTCTTATAAATGCTATGAAATGAAAATGAAAAGCTTTTATGAAAAATGCTCTTTTATGCAATGAATGAAAATGAAATGATATTTTATGAAAGTATGCTAAATATTAATATTTAAAGGGATACGTATGTAATGGCCTCCTTTGACAGCCCCTATTTATACACCCAAAATAATAATTGTATGCATGTGAAAGGATCTTATATGTGGTAGCCATTATCTTTATTTTCCATGAAATTAATTGTTGAGATTTATGTTTGATGTTAAGAAATGATGTTTAAATAATAGTATGAAATGATGTTTAAACGAGACTATGAAATGATATCTAAAGAATTCTATGCAATGATGGTTACTGATGATGCTTACGCTTATGCTTTAAAATGGACCGTTTATGAAATGAAATGGACTGATGAATGAAAAGAAATGAAAATAAAAGAACTGAAAGGAATGAATGAAATGAAAGGAAAAGAAAATAATGTTTTAATGCATGAAAATACATAACGGCCATAACTGAATGAATGAATGATGGTACCAATGGACTGGGCAGATTGCAATGCCAGGTAAGTAGTATTGGTAGTACACCCAGTACTGCCCCCTGATTGAAAGAGATTCCAAACCTATTGCCACGTGCTGAATCCGAATCTAAAAGACTGCTAACCCCAACACACGGGGCGTAATAGTGTGTACCGGCTAGAAAAAAAGTGAGAAAAGTAAATGAATGTATGAATGCTTTAGTTTCTTTATGAATGAATGTACAACATATGAGAAATGCTTTATGAAACAAAAACCCTTTTTAAAAAAACCTCCACCTTGTAATGTTTTCGAATGAAATGAATATTTTATGTAAAATATGTAGATGAGTACATGAATGAAAATCTATGTTAGTATATTTATACAGTATGAAATAATGCTTACTGAGTATTTTACTCATTTAGTATAAGGGTGTGAGAGTGGAAGGAAGTGTGCATACTTAGTAGGTCGATCTACCACAACCAAGATGGCTGAAAATCCCCTGGAGATGGGTAAGGAGTCGATGAAGTCCATAAAGATATCTGTCTAACTTTTAGTGGGGATGGGGAGGGGTTGTAGTGAGCCTGCAAGGTGGACATTCTTTGTTTTATACTACTGGCAAGTAGGACACTCATTAATGTAGGCCTTCATTTGCTTCTTCATTCTAGGCTAGTAGAAGTCAGCCTTAGCCTTGGAGAGAGTCTTTTGATAACCCGCATGTCCCTTATAAGGACTATCATGTGTATGGTACAAAACTTGCTGCTTAAAGGGTGAATTTTTTGACAAATAAATTCTTCCATTTTTAAGTAGCAACCCATTCATCACTGAAAATCCTTGATCCCCAAGCTACCCCTGCTGCATTTTTGACAAACCTTAGCCAACTCTAGATTTGTCTTGTAAGAAGCCCAAAGGTTTTGTAACCACACAGGATCTAAAACTGTGATTCTTGCTAGAGAACACCCATCTTCCATCTCAGGATGCCTGGATCGAGCATCTACTGCTTTATTTTCTCTTCTCTTTTTGTATTCAATTGAAAATATCATACCTGGGTAGCTTACTTATCCACTTTTGATGAGTGGGAGTGCCAATTTTCTATTCCAACAGGAACTTCAAACTCTGTTGGTCTGTCCTCACCATAAATTACCTACCCAAGACATATGGCCTCCACTTTTTTACAGCAAACACCAGAGCCATTAACTCCTTCTCATAGGTAGAAAGATCTAGGGCTCTTCCCTTCATAGCATGGCTAAGATAAGCCAAAGGTTTGCCCTTTTACATTAAGACAGCTCCAATACCCCCCCCTCCCTTGAAGCATCACACTTGATTAGGAAAGGTTTAATAAAGTCAAGTAAGGCCAACACTGGGGGTTTGGTAACTGCATTTTTTAGCCCATTGAAGCCATTGAAGCTGTTGTTGTCCATTGAAAACAATTCTTTTTTAACAAGGTAGGGAGGGGCAACAATAAGCCCATAATGCTAGATGAATTTCCTGTAGTATCTCTTGAGTCCTAGAAAACCTCTCAATGACTTAAAGGGGTTAGGTAAAGGTCATTTCAACATGACTTGAATTTTAGAGGGATCAGTTTTTACCCCTTTAGCCAATACTAGGTGCCCCAGATACTCAATCTCGTGGTACCCAAACTTGCTCTTACTTTTCTTGGCAAACAAGGTATGTGCTGCTAGTGTTTCCAGCACAACAGTGAGATGGGACAAGTGTTCCTCTGTAGTTTTACTGTAGATCAGGATATTGTCAAAAAAAGCAACTACAAATTTTCTTAAATAAGGCTGGAATATCTCGTTCATGAGCCCTAGAATGTGACAGAGGCATTACTCAATCCAAACGACATTACTAGGAATTCATAGTGGATATGATAAGTCATAAATGCTATCTTGGGTATATCCTCCTCTCTAACCCGTATCTGGTGGTACCCCGACCTCAAATTCATTTTCGAAAAAATGGTAGCCCCATGTAATTCATCAAGAAGCTCGTCTATGACAAGAATGGGGAATTTATCCTTCACTGTCTCCTTGTTCAAGGCTCAATAATCGATACACATTATCCACCCTCCATCAGCCTTCCTCACTAGCAACATGGGTGAGGAAAAAGGAGATTGACTCAATCTAATCACCCCAGCTGTTAATAGCTCACTGACTATTTTTTCGATCTTGGATTTTTTATAAAAGGGGTATCTATAGGGGTGGACTGAAATGGGGGCCGTGCCTTCTTCCAGAATAATGTGATGACAATGGCTCCTTTTAGGAGGCAGCCCTTTAGGCTCTTCAAAAACTCTGTTTTCAGTAATATTTTCCTCACAGCTGGTGACACTTGGGTCTCCTCTTCAACCCGTCTTACTTTAGAGATGTGGAGAAGCATTCCCCTACTCTCCACCTCTGTTAATTGAGAGAGTGCATTATCATCAACTAACTCAGAATTATTAGAATTTAACCCCTTGAGCATGACTGTACTTCCTTCTCGTGTGAATGATATCGTGAGGGCCATGAAGTCCCATAAAACAATGGTGGAATCAAGGAAATAATGAGTGATACCCGTATCCACCAAGACAACCACTGATTGACCTTCAACCTTCCCCATTATCCTCATTGTTCTCGGGTTTGGGGAACCCACAATGGCATGAATCGAGATCTCAGGAGTTTCACTTACTATTCCAGGTGTAATTTCCTTTTCTTTCCCTAGTTCCAACTCTTCATCTTCATCTTCCCCTGCCTCAACTTCACAAGAAAAATCAATTCCTTCCATAACATACAGTCTAGCCCTCTTACACCTGTGGATGTCCATTTCTCCTCACAATAATAACATAGGCCATTTTCTGTCATTTAGGAATAGGGCGCTCCTTCCTAACACTTCCAGGAAAAGACCCTGAGCCTCCATTACCAGACCATGAACCTGTTGGGGCTAAATCAAACTGATTCACTGGTCTATTACCTTTTCTGGAGCTGTTAATGTATTCTTCTTGGGTTTTTGCTAATCCAAAGGCAAAGTTGAGGGTGTGAGGTTTCATCTTTAAGGGCAGTCTAATTTCATCTTTAAGTCTAGTAAGAAAGCAACTAAAAGCACTCTTATTGGATTAGCTAAAAGCTAAACCTATTGAAGATTTAGCTATTAAACCATAAAATGTGATCGCATTGGAATAGCTAAATTCCAAATAATTATAATTTAGCTACAGTCACTTCTAAAATTATTTTCAAATTTGAAAGGAACTATTCATTCATCAAATACATTTTATATTAATTATTTTTCTCTCCCTTCTATATCAATTATTTCTTTCTCTCTTTTAAATGACAATTGAAAAAATATAATTAGAATATAATTACTAATTAATATATAATACTATGAATAGTAAAATATGATAAAACAAAATAAATTCATAATTAAAAAAATTAAAATATTTTTGAAATAATTAATTACTCATTACTATAAAACGAATAAATGGATAATTCAATGTGGAGATTTAATATGAATAACTAAAGCCAAATTCATCTTATATTATTTTATTGTCATATAATGAAAAAATGGTTATTCCAATGTGGAGACTTATGTAAATGGAATAGCTAAAGTTAAATTCATCTTACATTCATAAAAAATGTACTTTAGTTTTAGCTAATTCAATGAGAGTGGTCTAAGCTTATAACCTTTAGATATGTCCCTAAGACGATTAGAGAGTACCTCTAATTGAGTCATGTATGCTACCACTATTGTTGTCTGCCATAGCCTAGTAATGGCTTCCATGGGGTCATCATGTAAGGAGCTCCCAAATCAGGTTTGTAGTGCTTGAACAAGTGAGTCCCTGTTGAGCAAACTGCCCAATTCTTCAGCCTCTTGAAACCAACCACACCATCGCATCACCTTCCATGTAAAATGAGCACATCATTATTTTATCTTAGTCTGGCATTGGGTGTAGGGCAAAAAAGTGGTTAGTCTTATATATCCAACCGGAGGGGTTTTCCCCATCAAACCTGGGAAAGTCCAGCTTAATAGATCTAAACCGCATACCCCCATGACTCCCTGAACCTTCAGAACGTGAGTCATCTCCATGAGTTCTGACATTGTGTGTCTATAGTGTGGATTTCCTCATTAAGAGTTTCTAATAGCATATCCATCTTTTTTGCCAAGTCATCCAACGATTTCTTATGACTTTCCACCCTTTGTTCTTGCAGGTCCTGATGTTGCTTTATTCCTTGCACTACTTTCTCCAATTCCTTGAATCTGGTTCCATTGGCCATCTTTACTACCACGGTCTTAGTAATCGAGGGCTCTGATGCCAAATTTGTTAAGAACCCCAACACAATGGAAAGTATAGAAATGGAAATGATAATAAAAAGGGACAAATAATCTAATTTTTTGACGAAACCAGGACCTCCAGAGGCAATGGCCTTGTGAATATTCTTCTATAATTTCTTCTAGAACATTTCCTGTATTACCTAGTGATGCCATACCCTAAATAAATAAAATTACAATGGTGCCCCTTAATATGATAATGGGCCTCACCAATTCAAACAAACTATTAGTAATGTCTATTATATTAAACTATTACATAAAATAAACCCATTAAACTAAGAACCCAAAGGAAGCCCAACCATAGTTCGACCCATATAGCCCATAACACAACTCAACACAACTCAACAGTTAACTAAGTAAACTCCCAGCTCGACCCCTTCACATCAAAAAGCGTCCACATGCTTGAGAAACCCTAACTCCTCAACATTAATTATCCTTTTTTTTTTCTGTATGATGTTGTATATCTAAGGTCCTCAATTGCCAAAGAAGATTCAAGCTCTTGCTTCCTATCGGGAGTACACATTTGTTGCCTACGGGAATGAGATTGCGATTTTCAAGCGTGCTCACCTGGTTTGTGCAGAACTATTTTGTTTGGTGGTTCCCTTTGTTTCTTTGATAGTTGTTGCGGTGATTTTTCTTCGATTTAAATAAACTCATGCATGACTTATTGAAAATAAAGAAATAGATTGTTCCCTTGTTTGTTTTTTAGTGGAAGTGTGCAGTTATTTTGTGAGTTTGGTGGAAAGCGAGGCAAACAATTGTCTCTATGCTTTATGATTCTACTGAATATTTAAGATCTTAACATGAAAAATCTCTAAAATGATAACAATAATTTATGTTTGCTATTAACTAGGGTTGAGAACGGTTCACTTTGGTTGGGTTTTGAGCACACTGGCGAGACCAAACCAACCGATTTGGTCTCAGAGTTTTAGAAACCGAAACAAATTGGTATATTAGGAAAACCAAATGGTTTGGTTTCAATCGGTTTCAGTTTGGTTCAGTTCAATTCAATTTTATTCGAATGGAATGGAATGATTTTTCATTTTATTCATGGACATACAAATAAAAAGCTACAGGTTCCAAAGTTTAAAGTCCAGTCTAAAATATAACTAGAATATATATAATTAGGTTACAATTTTATGCTTTATAATATGTATATAATATATATAGTATATATATATATATATAAACACAAATAATTCATTTCATTTGGTAAACATAAAACAAGGAACCAAACCGATTTTTTATTATTATTATTGGTAAGCAAAACTGTATTGATAATAAGAATAGGCGACAACCTAGGTATACGGGACATATACAAGAGCATCACTTGAGCATGCTAGCTTAGTGATACAAGTAATTCATAGAAGCTCATTCCATTAAAATCAATTACAACAGACGAAGGGAGTAAAGAATTGAAAAACATTTTAAGCTCATCCGTTGATCACTCTCGATCTTTGAAACTTTGTTCGCTCCTCTCTCTCCAAATACACCACCATAGGCATATTAGGATCATCTTCCATATTGCTACAATATGAGAGTTATCCTGAAGGCTCTCCAAGAAGCTAGGAGATCAATCACCCTTCTCGGCATCCCTCAAGTTAGTCCCGTCCGAGTGAAGAAATCATTCCATAAGGTCGTGGCAATCTTGCAATGAAGTAATAAATGATCAATGGACTCCCCATTCTTTTTACACGTACCACACAAATCCACAACAATGAAGCGAGGTTTCCATAAATTGTCTAAGTTTGAGGATCTTTCCCAAGTAGGCAGTCCATACAAAGAAGAGTGAGTTTTTCTTCCATATACTCTTCCATAGAAATGAATTTGTATTATGCATGTTCATAGCTTGGCAGAAGGAGCGAACAGTGAACTTCCATTTCTTGGAGTGATGCTAGAAAAGCTTGTCATCAACTTCCCCCCTCATGCGAGTAGAGTATATTAGGTCATAAAACTATTAAAATGCATTGACTTCCCAATCAAGTGCATTAGTATAGAAAGTGATGTTCCATTGCAGAGCACCATTAGATAGAACCAAAAGGTTTGCAATTGAGGTTTCTCCTTCATTCTTGCTATACCAAAATTTGCATTTCTCTAAGACTGTAAATATCATTTTTCTTTCTAAAATATTTATAACATCCTCTTCTTATATTCTTTCAAAGCCCCACCCCATATGGAACCTCATTTGAACACCATCCTCCTCATCATCCATCGTATTTTGATTCTATGACATTTCTCCACAAGGCTTCCCATTCTTGATGGTATCTTCGAAGACATTGGCCCAACAAAGCCTTGTCAAACACCTACATACTCCTTATACCTGGTCCTTCTCCTAAGATAGCGTTGCATACTGTGACCCATTTGATCAAGTGAAACTTAAACGCATCATTCATCCCCCATAAGAAATCTTGCTGACGTTTTTCCATGTGTTGAGCCACCTTGGTGGGGAGTGGGAATAATGGATAAGAAGTATAAAAGCCTGGAAAATGTATAATATGGGATTCATCATCTCCAACTCTCAATCTCTCACACTCTTAAGCATACACTCATAGGCATCGAAGATGCTTCCTAGCACTCCAAGCCCCTCAAGCTTTCTTGTCTCAAGTGACTAGTGGAGTACAGTGGGTGCAAAACATGTCCTTAACAATCATATTTGAGCATATATGAATGTTGAGCATATATTGAAGCAATGGCACTGTTATGGTCTGCTACACAAACTAAAGGTAGCTTTCTCAAACTGAACCCATAGAGAAAAATAAAATACAGAAAGACCATCAGAGGCACCAATCTAGATAAAATTTTGTCAAGATCGCAATAGTAAGGATTCATGGCTAGGGTGATCCAACCCCATTAATGTTGTGATGCCCCTATAGGATAGACTTTTGAAGTGGTGGTCCAAAAAGAAAAAGGGCTCCCAGATGCATACCCAAGTCAAAATTGTGTTTTTTTCCCGGTAAAACCAGCCGAAATATGTAAATACAGATTGCATGTAAATGTCTTCATCACTCAGGAAAAACAACCTCTGCAAAAGGGATTGGCTACCGGTAATTGACCAATGCCTGAGTTTGAGCAAGCTTACAGCAATAAAGATAATATGTATGATGGATAGCCACCATGTCATGCTAAGCTGAGTTCGGCAAAGCCGCCCAAGTGGCACTAAACTTAGAATTAATTCAAGACTAAATATAGATTTAAGACGGCATACATCCCAATTCTAATAACAGATTCCACAAACATAGCTCCATAAAACAATAGATTTTCAAATTTATAGCACAATGGTATCATCATTCTATGAAAGCACCATAAGATCAACAAAGTATGTGACACCCAAAATTAACAACAAGGTGATGATTGATTGGTAACTGACCAGTAAGATCAACTTACCTTGTTAATCTCTGATGGAGGCTTGATATCGAGCATCATAGCTTCTGTTGACAGTGACGTTGGAAACATATCGAATCCGCGGCCGTGAATAGGAGATGCCCTCCCGTCATATGGGTACGTCGGTGGCAGCCTTGAGTCGAACCACATTGTCAATGGCTCCTCATCCAGATGGGTACGTCAATGGCATACTCAAAATTCAATGATAAAAGAGATTTAAGAGAATGAGTAGAATGTTTGGATCCCAAGATAAAGTAAGAAAAGAAATGGAAATATACAATCTTTAAAGCTCTGAATTTTAGTAACAGAACCTCATCCAATTTAGCTATGCGGACCAGTGGAGTATAAGACATAATATTCATAAAGTTTTCTTTCTTTTCTTGGGTTTTCTCAGCAATCAAGGCACATAAGGTAACAGAATTTCATAAAGGGTATTTTAAAAACTGTTCTTTTTATGAAAAGACTTCCCATTAAAAAAAATATATATTAAAAAAATATGCGAAAGATTTTACTTTCTTATCATTTCTCTATTATGGGCTCCAATCAGGAGAGGAATGGTGGGAGATGGTCTGGGCAGTTTGTGAAAGGAAGGGTTTCGTTAGGACAAAACAGTAGGTTGAAGAGAAGTGGAGTTTGAAGTTGTTCGTGTCTTGCAAGGTTTAGGCTGCATTTGTATGTTAAGCTGAGCTTAGTTTTTTATGAATAGTAATGAGTTGAATAGTGGAGGGAGTTATATGAGGCCCATCTAAATTGAGTTTTAAGTGTGTTTGAATATTAAGATAAGTTTAATACTTTTCATGGGAAGTTGAAAAATGTTGTGGATCCCACGTATAAAGATGTGTTAAGTTGAAAAAGGTTATGAGTCCTACGTGTAAGGAGGTTTTGAGATGAGATGAGTTTAGTAATTTGAGAGTTGAGTGTTTGGATATTAGATTTAGCTTAAAATTAGACTGGGCTCAGTTAAGTCTTGCAACTAAATGCAACCTTAAAGGTGTTGAACTCAAAACAGTATCATGGAACCAGGGAGCTTACAGCGCCATTTGCTAAAGGAGTTAAGTGCTACGTTTCAGGAAGTTAAATGAAGTGATGTGTTTAAAGAAAGCTCTAAAGCCGTGATACGCTGTCATTTTATCTTGAAAGGGAGTGGCTGTGATGCTGATCCGTTACACACACATATTTGTCTTTTAGCTTAAAAAAGAATAAAAGTAGTTATAGGATTCCTTCTGTAATCTTTGACATCCATTGCTATAAGGATGAAAAAAGGCTGGTACATTTTGCATCTTTGAAAAGTTATTGTATGAACTTACTATGAGGTTAGGGACCCTCAAAGATCCTGTAGCAATACAAAAATTCAGTCTATTTCCATTTTCATACTCTGTTCTTACATCATACAAACACCATTACCGCAACACATTTCATTTTCATCATTCACATACATTCAGAATCCTAACATTCTCCATTTTTTCTTGGCAAGCAAACAGAAGACCATAAGATAGAGATAGAGGAACGATGTGTTTTAACAAGCCTTCTCGATGCTTGGTTGGTGAAGTAGTTGAGGCTGGAAGAAGGGGAGCAATATAGTGGTTGTCGGTCATCAACGGCTCGAAACTTGAACTCCATGAAATTGTAGAAAAGGAACCAAAGAGGGAGGCAGAGGATATGAGATCTTGTATCAGTTTCAGGTTTGGTTATGTCCGGCTGAAGGATTGGTTGAGAGTTAAAAGATGGAGTGTGAAACGAAAGCACACCTCCAGACTGGTGTCAGACTGGGTTGCCACTTGCCACACACCTTTAATCAAAACATCTCTTCCTAATTTTATTTTTTTATTTTTTAAAAAAAGATTCTACGAAAAAGCGAAGGAATTCACAAAACAAAACAAAAAAAATCTTTATTTGTAATTAAAGGTTTTAACAATTTTCCTTCTAGATATGGGACCTGCTCCGTCGTTCTTCTTTTCTAAATATTCTCTTCCTGCAGATTTTGATTAGGATCCTCGGAATCCCAATCCCACCTTTCATTTTCTAAATACTTTTTCTGCTGCACCTTCAGGTGTTTTTCACATTATTACATCTTCTTGCTTCACAATTTTTAGCTCTTCCTCTTCTTTTCGAAGTTTTTTTTTTATCAATTATTTTTTTGTTTGGTTGGATGTATTCATTAATCTGTGAAATTTCTTTTCAAGTCTCAAATATTTTTTTCGATTGGCAAATTCATTATGATCGCACTCCCCTGTCAATGATTGAATCGGCTATCGATGCTTGCTTCTCTAAGTTTTGGAGTATTCCATGGATGGAGTTATGGAGTGATCTGTTAAAACATCTCATATCATATAATATTATATTATCTAATCATTATACTCTTTTTAAATTTAAACAAAATATAATAAATAAATCAATTTTTTTCAATTTCAAAATAAAAAATAATATTTTATTCAATTTTTATCTCATCTTTAACTTATTATCTAAACCAAACTTTGTAAAGTTATGGCAGATGAGGAGGGAGGTGCGTGGAACCAAGCTCGGAGACAATTTGGATAGGAGTAATGATACATGTATAACTTTTTTACAATTTTTATATGATCATATTTTAAAATGAGGTATGTATATAAAATGAGGTTAGTTTTATATATTACTTTACTAAAATATTTCTCAATTAAAATATAATTATATAAAAAAATTATTAAAAGAGTTATATATCTATATTTGTTTTTTTAGACATTTACGTTTTGCTTTTAGGAAAAATAGATAAATTAAATTAACGGTGCGTGGGACCAATATGACTTGCGGCTTTTTGTAGAATTTCTCAATATTTTGGAAAAAATGTTGAATGCAATCAGCTTGCGTAACTGTCAGGGACCAGTGCCCACGTGAAAAATGAAACGCACCGTTTCGTTTCAAAGAGATCCCCCTCCCTTCAACTTCCCTCGAACTCTCCCTCCCTTCATCTTCCCACCTCTTCCTTCTCACGAAGCTCTGCCTCTCTATTTCTAGTATTGTCGTTCCACCATCGTCTATTTTGGTTTCTTTTTTAATATATCAGCTGACGTGGCAAAGATGATTCCCCTCGATTACGAACCGCTACTGCACCGTACCTAGAAGAACTGATCTTTTGGAATGGAAACTTTGGTTCATTCAGAAGCTTCTGCCTCCAAGTAGTAGGTAACGAGTCCAGTAATATTATGATCCAGATAAAGATTCTCTTTCTTCAATTTGATCAACTCTGAGAAATAAATATTATAATATTCTCTCCATTTAATCCTCGAATTGAATGATGTAGTATAAATATATAAATATAATATTAAATTTCGAATGAGATTTATAGTATTTAAACATATTATATAGAAGTACTGAATAAATACAGTAGGGTCTATATTCATTAATATTCTATACATATAGAATGATTTTATTTATGGATTCATAAAACTATTGGAAAAATAAAGAAATAAAAGAAATTGATATCCTCTAATACTGAAAAAAGAAATGATTTTTATAGTTATAGAATGTACAAGTTTCGCGTACTCTTTTTGAAAAAAATAGTTAAATTTGGGATCTATATAAAAATATATATATTCTTTTAGTGGTGGACTCCACTTTTAAATAATAATAAAAAGTGTGCACGAAGCTTGTATATTTTATGACTATATCTAACAATATTTTTTTTATCCAATAATACGAAAATCATGCTTACTCTAGGTCATATTGAAGATAAATTCTTTTAAAATATACAATTTAATGCATAGAGTAGGGATTGGCAATAGAAGGTATTTCTAATTAATTAATTCTTAGTCGTGAGAATTATGACTAGATCACATAATTTTTATCAAATAACCTATAGAATAATATCAAGGCTTGGTACATTCCTTTGGCAGTGATTTTGAGCTGGCAATCTTGCCCATTCTCTGGGTTCCAAGCCCACCTTCTTTCTTTAGTCTTGTGCTTCTTTCATCGAACAGACATCTCTCATTTGTGATCCTAATCTGACAGAGGGCACAACTCCACTCCTTCTTAGGCCCCTTCTTCAAAACAATTGTTGGGAGCTCACTAGGGCCTCCTGCTGATGGTTTCACGACTTTCTCCTTGGCTCTAGAAAGATTTGGTTCGGGCTTGGCATGCAAGGAACTCATGTTCATACTAATAATTCATATATATAATATCAATAGATATGCACGACTTATTGTAACTTTCAAAAATAAAACACGAAATAAGATGAGACTTAGGTTTCCCTTGTGCCTTTATAACTGTGAAAATACAGTTACAAAACCTATAAGATCAATAATTTGGATCTTGTATCTTCAACAAAGACAATAAGTCAAGAAAATAGCAACCCTTAAAACATAAGGTTAAAAGCAAGTTCATCATTGCAACTAAACCATACTTATTTAAGGTTGCTTGGTTTTGAGAATGTCGGTTTTGATAGTTACAAAAACAAATCATAACTCAAAGACCTTTGAGAAAGTCGAGGAATTATATCAGAAATAATTCATAACTAAGATTCTCTTAATTTTCGTTATAGTTCAAGTTATTGACTGAATTTGTAGATTATATGACTTCAACGACTATAATTTCTATTATCATCGGAGGGACATATTCATCCCTTATTTGATTAGGCCCAGCGTTCGGCTAATAAGACCCACGACCCAGATGTTGCAAGCCTACCAACTGAGAAGGAAGCCGAAGGAACACGACACCGCATTCACACGAGCACTCCTCTACTCGGGTGACTCAAGAAA
Organism: Juglans nigra; assembly: GCA_002916485.2. NCBI lineage: Eukaryota > Viridiplantae > Streptophyta > Magnoliopsida > Fagales > Juglandaceae > Juglans > Juglans nigra. The sequence continues at coordinate 18,968,964 of CM036141.1, read as the reverse complement.
AACCTAAGAAAAAGCTACATACGCTAAAGCTTTAAAGCCCAATCTTAAATATAACTAGAATATGTATAATTAGGTTATAATTTTATGCTTTATAATATGTATAATATCTTGTATATGACTTGTGTACTTGGATTTTTTCCTATTCTTATAATCAATAAAAATTTTATTTACCGATAAAAAAAATATGTATAATATATATAGTATATTATATAAACAACTTATAATCCATTTAGCCTTGGTTTGGTTTGGGATGAGAAAAGCAAGAACCTAAAATCGAACTGATTTTTTTTTTTTATAAGTAAACAACATTTTATTGATCATAAGAATAAGTGAAGACCTTGGACTTGGGGGATTTTTCACTTGAATTACTCAAGGTGCACTTGCTGGAAACTTCTTGCCAAGGGTCTGTGTACCCCCAAAATTAGTAGGGACATTGTTCTCAGACACCCGATGCCAATAAAATAAAAAAAAAGAATAAACAAAGGCATTTCCTTCTTTTGAGATAGGGGTGCATATTGTGACCCATTTTGCCAAGTGAAACTTAAACACATCATTCATCCCATAATAAGAAATCTTGCTAAAGTTTCTGTAGGCATTGAGCCATCTTATTTGGAAGCGGGAATAATGATAAGAAGTAGGTCAACAAGTTAGAAAGAATAACCTAATATTTTGGGAGATGTCTCAGGTCTCAGGATTAACCTAAATAAGTCTGAAATTGTACTTGTGGATGTCGTATGCAATATTTCAGATTTGGCTAATATTTTGGTAGTCTTCCCTTGGGTGCTTCTCACAAATATGTTTTGATATGGGATTGGATGATTGAGAAGATCGAGAGAAGGTAGACTAGATGGAAAAAGTTATATTTGTCTAAAGGGGGAAGAATTACTTTGATAAAGAGTATATGGTCTAATCTTCCTACGTATTTCCTTTCACTTTTTTCTTTGCCGACTGGGGTTGTTAGAAGAATTGGAAAGTTTTATTGTAATTTCTTATGGGGAGGAATAGGAGAGAAAAAGAAGTTTCATTTTGTTAGTTTTTTTTTATTATTAGCACCAGGTGTCCAGGAACAACATCCCGACTAATCTCGGGGATTGCACAGGCCCTCGACAAAGAGTTTTTCGTAAAAGTTTCATTTGGTTAGTTGGAACAAGGATTGTCAACCAATTTCTTGTGGAGATTGAGGGTGAGAAATTTGGAGTTGTTTAAAAAAGCACTCCTTGAAAAATGGCTTTGAAGATATCATGAAGAGAGAGATGTTTTATGGAAGAATGTTATTGTTGTTAAATATGGAAGTGGATGGGGGGATTAGTGTTCTAATGAAGTTAGAGTAGCGCATGGGGTGAGTTTATGGACGTTTATTAGGAAAGGTTGGGGGGAGTTTTTCCCAACATATTAAATTTAAGGTAGGGGAAGGGAAGATGATTCTCTTTTAGCATGACATTTGGTGTGGGGAATCAGCTCTTAAATTAGATTTTTCATCTCTTTACAAGATTGCAAGGTATAAAAATGTTGCTGTAACAAATTATCTTTAATGTACAAATAATAATATTCTATGGAATGTTGACTTTATTAGATATGCAAATGATTAGGAAGTGAATGTTGTTTCATATTTTTTGAGAAGAATTTACAATTCAAAAGTGATGCATGGAAGAAAGGACAGACTACCCTGGGACCAAGCTAGAAATTTCAGGTTTTTCAGTCAGTTCTTTTTATAAGGTGGTTTAATTGTCATTTTGGCTATGTATTCTCCTGAAAAAGCATTTGGAGTGTGAAGATGCCTACTAAGGTGGTGTTCTTCAGTTGGGTGGTTGCTTTAGGGAAAGTATTGACCATGGATAACCTTAGAAAATGTGGTTTGTGTATAGTTGATTGGTGTGTCATGTGCAAGAAGGATGATGAATCTATAAATCATCTTTTTTTACATTGCAAGGAGGCTAAGAGATTGTTTGGATAGTGAAATGAGATGAGATGGTTTTAGATGAAAATTGAAAGTTGAATAATATATTGTTAAAATATTATTTTTTAATATTATTATTATTTTACGATTTGAAAAAGTTGAATTGTGGTAATCCAAAAGAAAAAGGGGCACTCGTATGCATACACAAGTCAAACTTAGTGTTTTTTTCCCGGTAAAACCAGCCAAAATATGTAAATACAAATTGCATGTAAATATCTTCATCACTCAGAAAAACAACCTCTGCAAAAGAGATAGGCTGCTAGTAATTGACTTAGACATGAATGTTTTCGGTTGGTTCGTTCAGAAGAGATCTCGTACATAAAGTTTTTTAATCGAAGAAGGTTACATTGAAAACACTCTCTCGTTTTAATTGTTTTCCTAAGCACTAGAGTTTTGAGAACAAATATGCTGAAGGTGGTAACAGAACAGGTATAAGACCAATGCCTAAGTTTGAGCAAGCTTATAGAAATAAAGATAATCTGTACGACGGATAGCCACCAAGTCATTCAAAGCTTACTTCGGCAAAGTAGCCCAAGTGGCACTAAACCTAGAAGCAATTCAAGACCGAATATAGATCTAAGATGGCATGCATCCCAATTCTGATATCAGACTCCATAAACAGAAACTAAAAGCTCCATAAAACAATAGATTTTCAAATTTATAGCACAATGGTATCAGAATTCTATGGAAGGACCATAAGATCAACAGAGTACACAACACCCAAAATTAATAGCAAGGTGATGAATGATTTGTAACTGGCCAGTAAGATCAACTTACCTTATTAATCTCTAATGGAGACTTGATATCGAGCTTCATAGCTTCCGTTGAAAGTGACGTTGGAAACATATCGAATCCGCTACCGTGAATAGGAAATGCCCTTCCCGTCAGATGGGTACGTCGGTGGCAACCTCGAGTCGAACTGCATTGTCAATAGCTCCTCCAATGACAAGCTCGTGGTCGTGTGCCTCCGCATGGCCATCTCTCGCTCAACCATCAGCTCTCTCCTCACTTCCGCTTCGAGCACCCTACATCGAGCAGCTTCAGCCGCAATTATCTCTTCTCTGATCCGCTCCTTCATCAATAATTCCTCATATGACAACCCTTCAGCTGTGAGCCTTCGCATGGCTATCTCTTGCTCCATCATCACCTCCTTTCTCACCTCCTCTTCGAGCACCCTCCGTCGAGGGATCTCCTTTACTATTATCTCTTCTCTGATTCGCTCATTCTCAAGCTCCCATTGGATTGCTTCTCGAACTTCATTTGGGTTTCGCATTTGCTCCTGGCTTGGTTACTGATCGGTGGTTGAAAGGTCGCCTGATGATATAGAGTTTACACAAAATTCAGTGATAAAAGAGATTTAAGAGAATAAGCGGAATTGAAGAAATTACTGGGCCTAACTCATCTCATAAAATCAGTTCTAAAATAGAGGATAGTTCATTCCTTATAAACGTGCACGACCTTGTCCACATGCAATATGAGATTATTCCTCAACACCTCCCTCATGTGCAAGCCAGTATTTTTTGTGGTCCTTATCGCGGGGTAAGTAGTGTGGGTCCTCATTTGTCCTATGGCAGGCTTTGATACCATTAAGAAATTCATAGGTATAACTCATCTCATAAAACCGATTCTACAAGAGATAATTGTTCATTCCTTATAAATATACACGAGACCTTGTCCACATGCAATGTGAGATTATTCTTCAATAAATATATTTGGGTCCCGAGAGAAAGTAAGAAAAGAAATGGAAATTTACAATTTTTAAAGCTCTGAATTTTAGTAACTGAACCCTATCCAATTTAGGTATGTGTACTAGTGTTGTCTAAGGTATAGGATTCAGAAAGTTTTCTTTCTTTTCTTGGGTTTTCTCATAAATTGTTACCAACCCACTATGCAAAATCACTCTTGAAAACCGACTTATAATGAAAGGGTATCTAGGGATTTATAAACTATCAACCAATCTCATACTTAGTCGATGTGAGATCGTAACAACCACCACGCTCCACAACCAACATCCACGGCGATCCCGACGCTCACATGGACTGGCTGTGCGCTAGGTCTTTCCTAATCCCGAATGAACACTGTCATGCCGGCATCACCCCCAACTAGGTAAAACTCACTCTTAAAAACCGGTTTACAAAAGAAGAGTGCCTAGAGGATTAAAAACTACCAATAAATCTCATACGTAATCGACGTGTGATCGTAATATAAATCAAGGGTATTTTAAAAACTGTTCTTTTTATGAAAAGTCTTTTCATTTAAAAAAAACAAAACAGCAGAAAAAATAAAAATAAATAAATAATTGCGAGAGATTTTACTTTCTTATATATCGTTTCTCCCCTTTTCTCAGCAACCGAAAGAAGACCGTAGGATAGAGATAGAGGAACGATGTGTTTTAACAGACCTCTCGATGCTTGGTCGGTGAAGTAGCTGGGGCTGGAAGAAGAGGATGGATATAATGGCTGTCGGTCATCAACGGCTCGAAACTTGAATTCCATGGAATTGCAGAAAAAGAACCGCAGAGGGAGGCAGAGGATATGAGATCTTGTATGAGTTTCAGGTCTGGATTAGATGGAGTCGAAGATGGAGTGTGAAAAGGACGCGACGTTGATGATGCGCGTGGATTAGATCTGGAGTAACACAGGGTAGATGTTAAAAGTATCATGAAAAGAACAAGACTAAGGAAAAGGAAAGAAAGGTTCTTGGAAACTCTTATTCGAAACTCTTATTCCATTATGCGAGACAATTCCAACTTCCCCTTCCCGCGTCCCTCTTATACCAACTGTAATACAATACTCCTTCAGGTCCTTCCTAAAGAAGATAATCTAAACGCACCGTTTAATCACGTCTCACCTGTTACACATAGAACGCACCGTATCACTTACGAATTCCACACAAAACGCACCGTATCAATTAATGAAACTCCCCGTTTAGTCTCCTCTTCTCAACAGTAGAGCACTGACACGTCGAAACCATCAGAAATTCAGAAGCTTCAGCCTCCAAGCACTTGGTAATTAAGCGGTAACGACTCCAGTAATTCTGAGAAATAAATATTATAATATTCTCTCCAATTAATCCTCTAATTGAATGATTTAATATATAAATATAATATTAAACTTTTTATGAGATTTATAGTATTTAAACATATTATATAGAAGTATTGAATAAATATAATAGAGTCTATATTCATTAATATTCTATGCATATGGAATGATTTTATTTATGGATTCAAACAACTATTGGAAAAAGAAAGAAATAAAAGGAAAATGATACCCTCTTACCTTTTTTTTTTGGATAAACATGAAAATTCATTCATAATCTGAAAATAATTACATAACTACATGATCAAACCACATAGCATTACCAGCAAATTAAGGGCATTATCCCACCACATTTGAATATCCAACACATTTCATGCATACCTAGCCAAAGTATGAGCCACTCCATTACCCTCTCGATTTACATGCTCAATTCTCACTTCCTGGAAAAGACTCAATAGACACTTCACTTTCATAATCAAATTGCCATTAGCCGAAGAAGACTCATGTGCATCTCGCAGTTCTTGAACCACCAGCAAACAATCAGACTCTACTATGAGTTTAGGAATACCCAATAGAAGAAACAGTTGCAGCTCTTAAAAATGGCAATTAACTCAATGGTAGTCGGGTCATTCACTGCATTTTCAAAGACAGTAGCTGCCATCGCCACATTTCCATGGTTATTACGTAAAACCATTCCAATACCAGCCTTTCTAAGGTCTGAGAAAACCGCCCCATCAACATTAAGCTTCAAAAATCAATAGGAGGGAAATTCCATTTGCACACCTTCTTCACCTCTTCAGCATTCAAGGCCTTTAAGTCTGAGAAAGATTTATACAAAGAAATCACCATATTAGCAGCTGCACAAGGGGTGATATGCTCATTTTCAGTTTATTCCTTCGATATCACATACCCCAACACGGTACAAACAATAGAGTAAAGTCTGCTTCACTGCCAACACTCAGCACATATTTCACATTATCCATAAAGCTTTTATCTTGTTGGAGCCTCAACCCTATTGGACCCAACTTCTGTCATATGCCTCTTAACTGAGAACAGAATAACAAGACATGACCAACGTCTTCTTCCCTGTCATCACAGAAACAGCTTCCACCATCCACTCCAACGTTTCTATGCCTCAGATTTGCAAGTGTAGGCAAAATGTTCCTACAAGCTTTTCATGCAAAAGTTTTTATTTTTCGTGGCACATTCATCTTCCATAACTTCTTCCATAGTTGCTTATCACGCACCCAGCTTGAAGACTCATCCATGTCCCTGAAAGTTGAATCTTGAATCAGTTTATAGGCACTTTTTACAATAAAACATCCACTAGCTTCCTCTGTCCAGATCCATTTGTCTCTGTAAGGCATAAAAGGCAGTCGAATATTTAGGATCTCCTCAACTACTATTAGATTAAAGAGAGCTCTAACATCATCTTTCATATTCGTGTGTCTTGACAGATAAGACTATCAACAGTTGCATCCTCTTGAGAAGCAGGAACTCCATGTTCATGTCTCCACCTTAAGCATTTATGCCCTGGAACCCAATAATCATTCCATATAGAGATTGATGTGCCAGTCCCTACCCTCCATCGACAACCTTGCAATAACCACTTTCTTGCTTCAATGATCCCCCTCCAAGTATAAGATGGATGCAAACCCATCTTTGCTGGGAAGAAGGTTCTATTAGGGAAAATACCTTCTTACATTCAATTTTACAGTATTAGAAAGTACAAGTTCCGCATATTTTCCTTAAAAATTTTGTTAAATCTAGAATTTACATAAATTATTTTTTAATAATAAACTTTGGTTTTTTTTCAAAAATAATATGCAAGACTTGCATATCTTATAAATATTTTTTATTGAAGGATATGAAAAACATGCTTACTGTACATCATATTGAAGATAAATTATTTTAAAAGATACAATTTCTAAATAATTAATTATTAGTTATAAAGTAGTTTTGAGAATCAATCTCAGAATTTTTATCAAATAACCAGTAGAATAAGATCAAGGCGGAGAGGTAAGCACAACAAATTTGGAAATTAATTGAGAAATTATAAATATTGAAATGTCAAATTATGTGGCTATCTTTCTCGGATTCAAAAAATTTTTAAATTTTATCATAATATTTATTAAATATTTAATATTTTTAAAAATTAACTAAAATAATAATCATTAAAAATAAAATAATTTTAGATACAATTTTAAGATATATAAATTTCGCATATTTTTTTTTAAAAAAAAAATTGAGTCTACTATTTAAAAAAATAATACTGTTTTCAATTAATCTCATATTTATCCATATTTTAAAAAATATTATACGAGAGTTGCCCTTCAAAGTCTCAAAAACAAAAATTCAAATATTACAAATATTATTTTTCATAGTTTATAAATACTCATAATGTTTGTTATTGCTTATTGACATATTGTAGTGTTGATTGGCTGAAATGTCGAATTTTGATTGGCCAATGACGAGATAATGGCTGCTGTGATTTTTTATTTTTTTTTCTAATTTTTTTTTTTTAATGATTAAGGCAATGTCTTTTAATAATATTTTGATATTTTTATTTTTTAAAAAATATTTAAAAATATTAAAAATATATGTAAGAGAAAAAGAAAAAAAAAACGATAATATCCGTTTACAATTTACAGAAAAGGGTGTCATTGAAGATCAGATCCCTCTTTTGTTTCCTTCTCCATTAAGACTCCATCACCGGTCACCACTGTTTTCCCCCTTATCTTCTGTGGATATGCCGACATGCTGCGAGATCTGCTGCGAGATACTGATCGCAATCTTACTCCCTCCTTTGGGCGTTTGTTTCCGCCACGGTTGCTGCAGCGTATCTATCCTTCCTCTCGCTCTCTCGCTGTCTCTCTCTTTTCATGCTCCTCTTTACTTTCTGTCTGGTCGTTCTCACATCTGGAAATTATGCGTGATTAGCTCCATGATTACTAATAATAATAATATTTTAAGAAATTCCGCTCTGTTCTCATGTCCACAGATGGATAATCTTGGCGGTTTTGTAATTTTTTTTTTTTTTTTGGCGTAAAATCTATTGGTTTTTCGCTCATTTTCAATGGAACGAAACAGAGGCTGAAGTTCTCCATTTTTTATTTTGCAGGTTGAGTTTTGCATCTGCTTGCTCCTGACAATTCTAGGTTACATACCAGGAATAATATATGCTCTCTATGCTATCGTGTTCGTGGATCGCGACCAGTATTTCGACGAGTACAGGCGTCCCCTTTACTCTGCCTAGTCCACTCTCTCTCTCGCTCGCTCGCTCGCTGCCTCTTAGTAGTATGCTTTCAGGTCGTTTCTATCAAACTCATTACTTGAATGTATTGCGTGGTCACCCATACTACTCGAACGCTATTACATTTGACCAAATGAATATTGGTTGTTCACTTGGATAGAAGAAGTTACTGCAGGGAAGGATTTGGATCTCATTTTTTTTCAGCTTAAATATGGTTTGGATAAAGAATGGAGTGTTATCTTACTTCAATACACACCCCAGATTAGAAGTTAGAACAGTCTCACCGTTTGGTTGATGGAAAACTCTTATCTTCAGGCGAGTTACTGCACCGATGCGCACCAATCTATATACGTGTACCGTTTAAATCGTTTTAATTTGCGGTGGTACACGAGATTGCTTGTACTTAAAATTACGTTCAGTTCAGTCGAATTTTAAATTGAATCTAATATCTAAACATTCAACTCTCAAATTATTAAACTCATCTCAACTCAAAACATCTTTACATGTGGGACTTACAACATTTTTCAATTTAACACTTCTTTACACGTGGGACTCATAATTTTTTTCAATTTTTCATAAATATATCTAAACTCATCTTAATATCTAAACATATTTTTTCATCTTAAGTGAACTTCACAAAATTCACTCTACCATATTACTATTCATAAAGAACTTAACTCATCTCAACATCTAAGCGGGCCTTAGAAAACATGTAAAACAAAAATTGTTTTTTCTAGGATTAGCATTGGATTGGATTAGCATTGACATTGGATTGGTCATCTTATTTTTTAAATTTTAACTAATATGTAACTTTTTTACTTTTAGCTAATCATTCAAAACTAAAAGTATACATTGGTTTAGTCATCGCACTCTCTATAATAATAAAATATTATTATTTTTTAATTAATTTTTATTTTTTAATTACTTGCTTATTTTATTTTCATAATCTTCAATAACCTCCAACAATCATATTTATTTTTATTTTTACAATCCAACAAACTATAATATAATAATCTCATATGTATATAGATAGTAAGATCTTATATGTAAATGAAAATCTCATATTTATAATATAATAATTTTAAAAAATACTTTTAGACTTGCTATAGATTTTTTCATATTTGAAAAGAAAAATAAATTTGATGTGGCTTATATCTTAGATGAAAATAATTTAACTAATTCAATGTGGAGTAAATATAGATGATATTTGTTAAATTTGAAGATAAAAAAGTATTTAGCTAATTCAATATCAATGTTCTTGATGAGGCAAGTTTCTGAGTAGAGATTTGTATTTCTAGATTTGGAACAGAAGAAAAATAAACACATGAATTGGATCCGATAATTTCATTCAATCCTGAATATTTAGTTGAAAAATATATTCTTAAATCAGTTTGTAGAACATATTTAATAAAATATTTATATCATTGATTTGAGACTAACAGTATAATAAAAATGTCAAGTGATATAGTCATTATTAGCGTGTTTAATGTGTGAGCAAAAAGCGAGTCCATTGGTGGAATTCATAGATGGATTTAAGCCTAACGTAAAATCATTGGTTTTTGGAATGATGTGGAAAGCTGGTCTTTCAATTCTTAAAGAAAAAAAAAAAAAAAATCCTACAAACCCATTTTTTTGGAAAATAAACCTCGGACATAGGATGTTATCTATCAGAATCGTGTATAGAAGTTTACCGTTTGAAAAATGATACTTTACTCTGTTTTTCCTCTCTCATTTTCACTGTCTATATATTTTATTTTATTTTTTAATAGGTTTTTTATAATTAAAGAAGTGACTATTTATATATTAATTTTTTTTAAATATTTAAACATGTTTAAAAAATATTTAAAATAAAAAAATATATAATTTGCATTGGAGACATACCAAGTGAGCAAATTGAAGGGACATAATAGCACTATCCATTAGGTATAAGATGTTATTTCAAATTCATACTGCCAATTGATGTTCAAAATACTTGACTTTAGATTGGAACCCAAATGCAAACTATGAGTATTATAAGCGGATGTTTGGAAATATTTTTCATGTCATCTCATCTCATCTCATCTCATCTCATTTCCTTCTCAAACATTATTCAAACACAAATACTTTCAAACTAATCATTGCAACTTTTTCAAAATAATCGTTACAACTTTCTTAACTTTTCAAACAAAAAACAATTTAACTCTTTTAAATCTCAAAACAAAAATTATATTAAAAAATTATATTCTAACAATATTTTTAACTTTATAATATTTTTTATTCAAATTTTTCTCTCATTTTGCAAAATTCAATAAATACTTATCTTAAACTATCTCATTTCTATTCACAAAATTCTCATCTCATCTCATTCACAAAATTCACAAAATATCAACTATTCATAAACCTCAAATGGCTATTATTGTGAGTATTCTTGTTCATATTATCACCTTTTTTTTTTTTTTTTTTTATTAACATCACATTTTGGAATTTCTACGAGTCTTAAGAATAAAGGAATCTGATCTGGCTCATAAAAACTGTTGCATTGCTCTCCAAACTTCGATAAGATAGAATTTTATGGTGGTATTGGAGAATAATCTAGCTTGTCATATCATTAAAAAGTTGCCTTGTATCAACTCTTATTATATGCCAAAGATTTTTTTTGTTCAGAAACCCACTGTTTCCAAACATGACTACTCTTTAATGTAAAACTCACATGATGGATGTTTTATACAACTAGTAATATGAATCATAAAGTTTAGTCCTAAACATTTATCAGAAAATAGAACACAAAGTAATGTTTAAAGATGACCTAGTATCTGTTTTACAAAATCACATCAGCATTCAAAAGAAGAAAACAAGATCGAGAAGGGGAAGCACAACATGTCCCAGCAACATCAAAAACCCCGAACTGGGTTTAATCAAAAAGGAGTTTGCTCCATCACGGGCAGTATGAGGGCGCTTAATGTCATTGGCACCTCCATAAACTGATTTTCCCTTTCGGGAAATCTCTGAAGGATGAGCTTCTTCATCTGCCCCATATCTTCTCTGCACATCTACTCTGTTTTGGTTGACAAACCTCTCATATAAACCTGAATAGAAAGAAGAATTAGAAACAAAACTCACTTATTTGCATGTGTTAAACACACAGAGAGAGATCCGTAAAAATGCTTACCATTGAGCCTTTTCTCAGGCTTCAAAAATGACTTTTCCCCAGATTTTGGGGAGACATCACTTTCACATAACGAATAAGAAAGAACTCTGAGGGACACGATGAAGAAGAGCCACACAAGTAATTCTCTCTTCATGTGTTCTTGATCTTGTTCTGGTCTAGACAAGTAGACAACCCTTTTATTTAAAGTGGGGAGTACTGGGGAATGAGGGGACTCTAGGCTGCTAGCTCATTAGGCTATGAGTTCTTAGAAGGAAGTGCATGATTTATAGTGTTCGTGGGTATTGTACAGAATACGTGGTTTTTGGTTGTTAATTAGAATCGGAATCTATTTTCTGTCCAAGATAAAAAAATAAAAAAATAAAAAAGAAAAAAAAAAGATGGCTTATTCTTTTCATTTTTGGGCGGGGTGATTGAACCTAACAGTCTTTTCAGAAATGCTTGCTGGAAAAGATTAAAAAGAAAAGGCAAAGAATAGAGAGCCCCTTATTTCAAGGATTCATTAAACTTGCGTTTGGATGTTGAATTGAATTAAGTTGAATTGAGTTGAGATGATAAAATATTATTAAATATTATTTTTTAATATTATTATTATTTTAATATTTAAAAAAATTAAATTATTTATTATATTTTGTGTTGGAATTTAAAAAAGTTGTAATGATGAATTGAATTAAGTTTAGCTTCCAAACGAAGCCTTAAAATCTTTTTTTTCCCCCTTAAAAGAAGATTTAGGGAATTTGATGCCATGTCTTTTCCACGACAGGCAGAATAAAAATGAAGATAAAATAAATTAAAAGCCACTGCAATGATACCATATCAAATAATTAATTATCCTAAAAACTTAAGCTGATGAAATAAGTGAATTGAATTCTTTAATCTATATTATAAACCCTGTTAATACTCTCAATCTACGTAATTTTTATGAATGTTATGAAAGCAGTCGTTGCAAAGCAAATTAATATAGAACAGTGAAATCAAGAAATAAAGTTTCATATATAATCTGGCCATGGGTGTTTGACAAAAATGTTCGAGTGTCGGCCAATGTTGTGTTGTCCAGTAGTAGTCATTACTGGACACCATGGTGTATCTTTTGACTATATTGAGTATGGAAACAATAAATTGAGATATCAGAGGATCTATTAAGGCTTTACAATATAATATGCCTTGCTTTAAAAAAACAGGATAAGACAATTGCTTATCAATTATCCTAAATTCCGATGCTTAGGTTAATAATTTATACTTTGTTCTATAATCTCATTACTCTTCATTTCAGCCATATACAAGCTTATTTAATAGCTTAATAATAGTGTAAATCCATGGAAAGAAGAGGAGAGATCTAAGCACATCTTCAAGAAGACAAACTTTGCTATCACTATCAAAGCGGAATATCTTTGATTTTATTGATAGTGTTTATGATGTCATGCCAACCTCATCCTTTTATCTTATCTTCGGGATTTATTATGCATCAGTCACTATTCACTCTCATACTCCACGCTTATAGCTTTTTCATAAAAAGTGGGGGTGTTTTTTATAGAATATGGAAGTGTTTTTTATAGGCTGTGAGGTGGTAAATAGTGGCCGATGAGAAGAATTTTTCTTAAATCTATACTGGTACTGCCAACTTCATTATCTGAACTACACGGTGAAATACAATCTGCTGTCACACTTAATATTTATTGTCTGTATTCAAGCCTGCAATTTTTATGCATAATGAAAAAGAACAAATCTCATAACCTTGACACAAAAAGGAACTCAAACAAGCAGCACTTTGCTACAATCAAATTAAGCAAAAATCCATTGTATTTGAGAGAAGAGTTTAAGATGTCTGAACAAGAATCAAAACAAGTTCTCAACTTCTCACTGCTATGACATGATGAAGGAACTCAGGAAGAGGGAGATGCTGAGAACAGAGCCAACATGGAAGGAAGATGATCTCTGGTTTCGAACTGCTGAAGATCTTGTGCGAGCACGTGTTCCAAATCTCCCCCTCCTTTTAATGTGAACTCCAAGCTTCCGGTTGTAAAATGAGGCATCTGCCAATTGTGTCTCCCTTTGCAGATGCTTGCCAAAAGCTCTTCTGAGGGGATTCGAGACGCTTTTTTCATGAGCTGAACTTGGAAGAGATCGACACAACAAGAGGAAGGCAATTAGTGAGAAAGAGAATATCCATCTCATGTCTGGTAGCCAAGCAGTAAGCTTCTGGTGGTGAAGAGACGCCTAATGCTCAATGAAAAGCTTGAAAACTTAATAGAAGGATAAAGGTATTGGGTCATTGGGTGGTTGAAGCAGAGCTTGACAATGAATGATATAAGTGGGGTTGGTAGGATTCAACAAAAGCGAGGTGGCTAAGACGTATGAATAATGATACACAATTCATTTCATAATATATATTTCATAATATGTAATATAAAATAAACACATTTTGATAAAATAATATTATTTTTATAAGATAGTTTATAAAAATATCTTTCTTTTTAAAATATTATTATCTAGAATGTTATGAAAAATAACGTGTATTTATCAAAAAAAGAGAAAGAAGCCAAGATTAGACCGTGTACAGAGACTGTGACCAGAGTGAAGCTGTCAAATGAAAAAAATCACAAAGTAAGGATATTTCTTTTTAAATGATATTGTAAATTTTTAAAAAATATATATTTAAACATATAAAAAAATGTATGAAAAAAAAAAAAAAAAAAAAAAAAAAAAAAAAAAAAAAAAACAAATTTACTCTTGTCGGTAGCCACCGAATTCATATGTGGATTTAGCAGCGTCCCAAAAGTAATGAATAAAGAGAGTAAACCAAATTCTAGAGCGTCTATCCCGAGATGCACAATATGACTGTTTCGGTAAGAAGGAAAGATGTGAGAAGATTGCGACTGCGTCGCAGAGGGAATGGAAAAAGTGGTTGGAAGATATCTCAGAAGGAATGTTGACAATATTTAGAAATGTACTAGACAATGGAAATCTTATCCCAACACCAAGAAATCTACAAATACGCTCCACCCAATTAAATCAGTTTATGCATACGCAACTAGATAAAAAACTGGGGGTTTCTAATCTAGATGTCCAATAGTATTATGAATAAGATAATGTGGAAATAACACAAGTAGATATGTTTCTCTATGATCAATAGAATACTAGACAAAGGTGTGCGAGAGAGAGAGAGAGAGAGAGAGAGAGAGAGAGGCCTCCCTTGGTTTTTGGTTATGAATCTTGGCATTTTCTTTCATTGAATCAGGTTAGCCAAAAAAAAAAAATCAGGTTAGCCAAATCCAAAAATCTTACAATTCAGTCAAGCCAGAAAGTTCGCATTTTTTCTAGTAATCAATTATAATAGCCTTAAGAGTCAATATACAAGGGGGTACAAACGAGATAAAGGAATAGCTTACATTTCTCAGAAGCTGTATGCGACAATGCAGTCAGTGGAACAGGTTATCAAGAATCTCCGGTTTGAGCTTCTGGAGTGATGAAGACTGACCCACTTGTTTAGCCAATTCACCTGTGACTCGATCCATGTAAAGCACATAAAGCCCATTTCTGCTTTCCAGAAGTTCTAGTGCTTTCCGTGAATGGAGAATAGATGCCACCCACTCTTCAAACAGCACTGCATTGTCATCACATTCCATCATTTTGCGGTTGTCTGTGTTCGGTAGATTGCATTATTTTAATTACTAAAGTGAATCAAGGACAAGGTTTCTTAAGTTTCAAGATGCCCATGTAGTATTATGCCATTGTAGTCGGGGTACCATTTCATTTGGGCTTATAGGTCAAGCTTGGAAAGTATTGAAAGAAAGCTACAGGGGCTGAATAGATGCACCAAGTTAATGAATGAAAGCAGCATCTGCGATACATACTCTTGTCAAAGCCTTCAGCACATGACCAAATTAATAAGTAGTCTGATATCAGAAACTCAATAAGCTGGATCCTGTCATCCGTATGAGCAAGTTAGATAAGCTATCCTTAAATTATATGATCGTATCCAACATCCTCCCACCAAAAGAAAACAAGTGTAACATAAACTGAACTTATTTCGGCAGAAGATGCACTAAAATTTACACCCAGCCACTTGGATTGTATACAAATTGAAAGATCGGAGTAATCATTGTAACGGTATAAGTTCTTTTGCAGAATACTTACAGGGTGAACATACAGCCATGCATGCCGGGAAAAGAATCATCAAATGGATCTAAGAAAAGAAAACTTTCAGCTAGCACAGATATTCTTTGAGAAACTGAAAGAATTGCACGTTGTCCAACGTAGGCTTCACTTCCAAGCTTACGGATCAGATGCTGAACATAGAACTGGGCATCCAAGCCAGTATGAAGTGACTCTGTAACAGAAGATCAAAACCAAAATTTACCAAAAACAAACAGAGAGAGAGAAAGAGAGAGAGAGAGAGAGAGAGAGAGAGAGAGAGACGAAGAGCCAAATGGCGATAGAATAGAAAATATGCAACAATGCCATACTTATGTCATAGAGTTCACTTAGGGTGAATAATTTCAAGGTAACAACGATTGCTAATTGTTTTAGTCCTAAAGTTAACAAAACATCAAGCTAAATACCAATAAAAAATTAACTATTTACCAAATACTTTTGATGGAGAACACATCCTTCTAACAAGACGCATAATTAAGCTGTTGACGATTCCTTCAATGAGTTTCGTGTCTTTTCCCCTTGGTAATAGATTCTTCAATGAAGCTTCAAGAAGCAGAATAAAAATTATCAGAGTTAGAGAGTAATAACCAGGACCATATTGCATCATTATAAAAATGGAAGCAACTAAATAAACAATAGCACAAATCAATGTCGTTAGGAGTTGAACTTTAGCTAGTCTCCTAATTGCAAGGGCAAAGACAACAATAAACATAGCCATAGCTGGCTTTACTTCCCCACTCGGGTGGAAAATGAACGAGTCATACTAACTGTACACTATTGCACATTTGCTATTCATAGGATGACGGTGGTTGTTTTCTCATTTAAGTAGGTCATACGTAATACTTAACTCTCCCAACAAAAAACTCTCGAGTATTCAAGCTTTTTTTTTCACATCCAGCTTAGGGCAAATGTTCTTTTAAAAGGAATAAAATCACATCACCACTCTTTATGGCAAATTGTGATCCATTTTTCCAGCCACTCCTTTCCATGCTAGCTATTCATGCATGGAATTAAGAGACTTGAAAAAGATGTTAAAGAGAGCCAGAAGTAACAATGTATCAACTTCCATCATTCGACTTTACTTTCTCCTCTCCAATAGTAATCTTTTCATCATGGAAGCCATCATAGTAAAGACATTTCCGTTGAGTAGACCACATAACTCATTTCTACCAAACTAACACAAGCTTAAATACAATGCATTAATAAAAGAATATCAGCACCTAAAATAAAGTCTACAGCTTGGTGTGCCCAGTTAGCAAAATTAGCCTCTCCCACCTGAAAAGTTTGGTTAATAACAGAAAAATAAAAGATAAGATCAAAATAAAAGAATCTGAGCGAAGAAAATAATGCACAAACAGACAGTGAGTTAAGCAGCCTGACAGGAGAAACAGTATCGCAAAGCTCCACCAGAAAGTCAACTGAGGCCCTGAGTTGCTCGGTTTCTTCATCTTCAGTATTCAAGACTGCCACATGAAAGGTAGTCCAATTTGCTTTGAAATTACTTCGTTGGTTAAAAATAACAATAATTCAACAAAAATAACCAAGGATGCAAAAGTCTCTTCTGGATCTCGTTGTGAAGACCACTAGTTTCATCCTTATCCTCATACTCACATTCTAACCAATGAGAATAAAATTAAGCACAAAAACTCCAATCACACTTTGAGAGGATGAGAACCACAACGTAAAAGTATCGATTCATACGCACGTGGAAACAATTTGAATTGAGAAAAACAATTTGGTAATGAAATCAACCTGAAAATTGTCGTCGCTGGATTGACGCACCTGCTCCTCTCCTCCTTTCCTTGAAGCGCACTGCACAAACAAATTCGGGCATTTAATCGGACAAGGATAAAATATTCAATTATGATGGTGATGGTGATGGTGATGGCGGCAATGAAAAAACCATGTCTGAGAAATCGCCGGCGAAGAACGTCGTTGAATCTGCGATCAGAGCCGTCTTCAAGTCCCTGAGGGCTTAATTTCCCCAAATTATCAAAGAAATAGCACTTGCAAGAGGCACTTTTCGGAAACAAGTCGCACTGTGAAGCATCTGAAAGAAAAGAACATTAGAAAGGGGAAAAAATAAAACTCTTAGGGAGAGAGAATTTGAGAACCTTCAGCTTCCTTGAGATCTTCTCTGAGTCGTAGAAGCTCTTGCTTTCGCTCCTTAGCCTAAAAGTCCATAGGAAAAAAAAAAACACAATTCAGGCTAAGAAAAAGAAAAATAGAACCATAAAGGATTGAAACTCGACTCTCTCGATACCAAACTGAGAGGTGAGGAGTTTATGAGCTGGAGGGACCTTTCGCTTCCATCGCAAAGCATCAGACTCATTCCGATCGGTCGGAGGAGGCCGGTTTTGAATGAACTTCGATCGTAGAAGAGAGATTGCTAGGGCAAGTTTCAGCGACTGGTCGTCTGGAGTTGTGTTCGTGTTTGCAGCTACAGTCGTGTGTTCGCCTGCAGACATTTCTCTGAGAGGAAAAAAGCGCGGGAGGTCCTGAACTCGTTTAACGTGGGGTTTGGAAATATAAATAAATATGAATCTTTTGGGTGTTACTGTCCATTATTATTTAAGAAATAATTATTATAAAGTCCTAATAAGTTAATAATTAATTTTAATTATATCATTTGAATTTCATTATTATAATATGAGAAATGATTTATAAGATAAGTCTCGAGCAAGCAAGTAGACTCTATTTTTAGTAAGTGTAAAAGAATCTATTCTTTATTAGTAAGATGCATTTTTTTACATGAGACTTATCTATTTGAAACTTGAATCTAGCATTACTCTTATAATATTTATTAGAGGCTAATTGTTTTCTCTTGCACATTTAGATTTTATAAATAAACTTTTTGAGAAATGATATTTACAGTATGTGCACAAATTTGTACTCTTTTTGAAAAAAAAATGAATAAATCTAAAGGAAAAATCTATCAATCTTCCATTTTCTCATCATACTCATCATCTCGTAATGTGACATTAGATGATAGGTTTACAAATAAAATATAATAAATAATCTCTAATCATCTAATATCACATCATAAGATAATGAGAAAATGATGAAAATTAAGATAGTGAATAACATTACTCAAATCTAAAACTTATATGAAAAATTTATTTTTTTTAATAATGAACCCTATTATTTTTTAAAGAAAATACATGAAACTTACGCATCATAAAACCGTATCTAATGTTAGTCTTTATTAAACTAAGCGTGCCCTTTAGTTTGGCCCCTAGGCAATCATAGCCGAGAGGGCCTAAGGGTAGCTAATTTGCGTATAGTGCACTACTTATTTCAATTATTCGAGTAATACTACTCATCTCAATTCTCATCATTCCATGATGTGATATTAGGTGATTGTAAATTATTT
Source organism: Juglans nigra (assembly GCA_002916485.2). Lineage (NCBI taxonomy): Eukaryota > Viridiplantae > Streptophyta > Magnoliopsida > Fagales > Juglandaceae > Juglans > Juglans nigra. Next base: position 18,950,043 of record CM036141.1, on the reverse strand, counting down.
ATTATATTATACTTATAAACTTATTATCTAATGTCACATCATAAAATGATGAGAAAAAAAATGATAAATAGATTTACTCTTATTCAAACTTGACACAACCCCCACCACCCTAGAAACCCAGCCGCATGAAAACCCAAAAGGCAGCTGAAAATGTAAGCAAATAATATGCACCTCAAGAAAAGATTGGTCTCCTCTGAAGTGAGGCAAAAAAAAAAAGAGAAAAGCACAGGCATTTATGGGCGAGCCAGTTCAAAAATAAACTAAGGTTACTCAGTCAAGACAATAAAAAAATGAATGAAAAACTAATCGAATACAAAAACAACTGGATCCCTTAATAAGGGCCACTCTTCTCGAGCTATGTTGGCATATATGATTAGCCAAAACTCAGAGAACAAAATCCATGGCATTTATGTTTTGATTTCTTTCCTCAATAACACACCTGTATGACCTCGGGAAAATATACAGCCTCATAAAAATCACCAGCTTTTTTGCAGCTCCCCCTTATCACATACTTGGTAGTGCAAAGTGCTTTCCTCAGAGGAGAGGAGAGGAGAACGGGAAGAAAGGGCATCCTGAAGTGAAAGTGAGCTCCGGAGGTACATCTGCTTATGAAATCTGATGCACTCATCCAGAGATATGGTAGGCTTACTGGAGTAGACTCCGGCAGGCCTCGATATCGGATACTTGTGAATCCAGCACACCTTGTCCAGATGGAGAGGAATTAACAATTAGAACTGCTGCCTCAAATATTGCTTTCTGGAACCGGTCATCTTCCACCTTCTTAAGGACCTCCTTCACCACCATAAAATCCAATCCCCCAGCCAAAACAAGTTTCCCAATAATTTCACCAAAATTATTTGAAGCTTTAGGTAAGTCAATTCCAACATCATCCAACATCAAGCCATAGTGCAAACATCCGGTGCCTATATCTCTAGATGTGAGAACCTTCCTCGCAAGTAGGTACTCCAGAAGCTTCGCAACTGGTTCAACACATGGAGGACTTTTCTCTAGTCCAAGGGAGATTGCTTCCTTGACAAACTCGGGGTGGTATGCTGGAGACTTTAGTTCCTCCACGCACTGCAACGCTTCATCCAAAAGCCGCACACTGAAATATTCCTCCAGAAGAGAGATCGTTTTTCTTCGAAGATCATCAGAATTCAACCTTGAAGCTGGAGCATGTGGCTTCTCAGCAAGTGGAAGTGCAGATGCAGCAAGAACTGGTTTAGCAGGTACAGAGACCTGTGGTGCAGGCTCTGCAGCCAAACCAAAATTAGGAAGGCGAGCAGGAGGGGGTCCACTGCCCTGCAATAGGGCACTAGTCTTCCCACTTATAAAGCCACCACTACCCTGAGGTAAGAGCCTTGTGTTCAGTGATGATGACTTGCCAATTAATGGTGACTGGCCACGACCAACAGGCTGCACAACTGTCCCAGCACCCCTCGGCATTGACCTGTTTCGAGGTACCTCCCAATTGTCATTATCAAATCCAGGCATCCCAGGCATCTTCCTGGTTCCTGGCATTCCAGGCATCAAACCCCCAGCACCAGGTCGGGCAATAGGGAAGCCCCCAGGGCCGGTATTCCCTTGAGCACCAGAAATGACACTGCGGCTATTCCGCATACTTGCAGTAGCACCAGGACGCAATCCAAGATTTTTCTCCGCTTCTGAATGTATTTCAGTGATGGTTTTGGCTTTTACCTGCAAAAAGAGCAAGGTAGTAAAGAAATGATTAGAAATTGCAAGCTGATAACAAATTTAAATTCATATTCATATCAGTTGACTTCGCATAAAACGATGATAATGTTAAGATTTGTCAACCTCTTCACGCCGGGGGACCCAATTATTTGATCTCAAATCAAGAACATCACGAAGCATGAACCTCACTCGTGGGACCAGTTGTGCGTTTGAGCTCAAATCCTTCAGTCGGCTGAAGTACATATCATTAATTCGCCGTGATTTTGGGCCCTCGTCAAGCTGTTTACCAATTGTGTTAAAGAACTGGCATATGGCTTCAACATTTTCCTCAGCAGGACAAGACTTGCTATCAGGAGGTCCTAGAAGTTCCTGTTTCGCATATGTAAGCAATGAAAAGCAATATTAATAACAGTAAAGACATTTCAAAGCATCAAAAGTTGAAAGTACATTTAAACAATTTAGAGGTCAAGCAATAAAGAGAGACACGAGAACCTGAACAATGTGATGGACAATCTTTTCAGGTACCATCTTCTGCTTCAGGAGCTCTCCAATTAGACGGATATTTCCAAGAATCCGAAGCTTGACTGATCTTTCTTTATCCCTCCGCTCAATCTCTTGCTCGGGTGCCATCTGCCTCACTTCTTCCCTCAGTTTGTCAGCACCTTCAAAAGCCTCCTGGCAGATATTCAAGAGGACTCGCTTGAAAGTAATTTCTTTACCACCAGGTTCATCAGATGGGAAAGGTGGGAGCTTTTCACTAAGATCAAAACATAGAAGAGCATACATGGGACAAAATGTGGGTTCCAGCACAGCCTTGTCAAATATTAGCGAAATAACCTCCTGTGAGAAAGTTTAATGTGAGTGGAATTTGAAACACGGTACAAGAACAGTTACGGTTTATTAAATTTGAAAGAGTGACCTTCAAGATAGCGGCTGATGTAATGCCAGAATCAATAAGCTGGCCCTTGAGCAGATCAAACTTCTCAGGCGTAAGCTTGTTCAAAATCCTGCATAAGAACAGATACTAATCACCCTCAACCTTCAGAAGTTTTAAACCAAGGCCATGCAAAGGAGAAAATACATATTAACTGATTTTCAATTCTATCATTATTTTCTCCGTGTACCTGAGTTGCACCAACTGCGCTTATCAATAAAGATTTATTGGTTATAAAAAAATCATTAGTTTCTGGTGACAAACTATTATAAATGTTCATTAAACTTGGATCAGAATTTGGCATAGGTTGCAGCTACAAGTCTAATGATTTGACGACACAAAATATGTTGAATTATGTTAAATGCATAGCTTAATCGCATTACAATGCAAAGCCAAAAATGCATAATACTCATGAGAGCAGAGTTGAAACCAATCCAGATTGAGACAATAAAAGGCTCACACACGTCTAAACAAAACTAGTTTTATGCTACCTAGCTAGAAAAGATTTCTTCTCAATAGGCAAGACCCTAAAGCATTTCCCAATAGCATATCCTGAAATTTCAATATTTGAAAGAATACCAGAAGGCAAGTCGGAAAATATTGCAGGAATCATAAATGACAATAAATGGAAGTATTTAATACAGCTAGCCAGTAAATAACACAGAACACATAGATCATGTATACAACAACAAATCTTCATCATATATTACCCCTTCACAGTCTTCAGGACGCGTTCCATCTCAGAGAGGCTTCCCCTTCTGACCGACCATGGCACCTCGGCCTTGACTAGTGCAGGAGCAGGTCCTCCCTGATAATAAAGAACACCAATAAAACTAAAAACAGTGCAAGTAAAGCCATGAGAGCGCCAAACTTACAAAAATGCAGAATTTTAAATGAGCACAAACAAAAAGGCATGAAAGATTAGATTATTAGGTGCAGACCTTACATGAATAAGTTATAGTGTAAGTTTAACAAGTCCAGAATTCAATATCAAAATATCACCAAACATATGATGATGATTAATATATACAACCAAAGCATGCCCTCAACACCTATTGAGTTTAAAAATAATAAATAAAAAGTAAACACACTTCTTGCCAAGGATGCAACACTGTCACAGAAAGGAGCTAGTGCAAACATTTGCGGGTGGCGAACATTAGAGAAATGTTATGGTAAAACTTCGTTTGAAACAATGGAAGTTGAAAGAAACACACGACTTGAAGTTACTTCATTGAGCAGAACAGAATGAATTCCCCAAAACTCCTGGGCACATGCCCAATGAACTATTGACATGTTTACTTTTAACACTATTTAGTTTTTTACTAAAAAAAAAAACATGTTCACAATTAAAACTAAATTTAAGTCACATGACCAACACCTTCTCAGAGATGTTCTATATATAGCAAAACATCATTTCTTTTGTATCTGCAATAGTTTATGGCTGTATGCAACAAAATAAAAAATAGTAGTTTATTGTCCAGTTAACTAAACAAAATATACATCCGTAACAAGATATTGGATGAATAATGCACTATAATACATGCTAAGAATTTCTTTTAAATGTAATAAAATCATTACAGGTTTAAATGCAATACACACGTAGAGATCAACTTTAATCAGTGCAACAGTTTAAAAAAACAGAACATAAAAAGCCACCATATTTCTTTTTATATCGCTTACCCCTTGGGAAGAGATCTGGGCCCTTTGAAATTGGAAGTTGAGCTGGTCTTGGCGATTAAGTTGATTGTCTTCTGGCTGTCTAGAGTCAAATCGACCACCAACTTCCCTACTCTCTCCAGAGGTAGGAAACTGCGCAGATCGGCCACGCCAGTCACGATTATCTGGCTCAGAATAACGATTCTGAGGATTTTGTTGGGGCTGGAGGAGGAACTAATAAAGTTATGCATGATATGGCTATCCAAAAAAAATTATAACTCTAAAAAAATGAACACGATAAAACTTCAAAGCTAAATAGAAAATGAATATAATAATCCTTGCAATCAAAAAGTATAAACATGTAGATCACTTAGAAAACTCCAGTCCACGTAAAATTTATTTAAAGAGATCAGTTTTCCTGCCTGGCTTCAGATTTATCAGCTACAACCCATGCTGTCAAAAGCAAGCCTATGCGTGCTTAAAGCAGAAAAGTGCGCACTTGAACTTTGTGCATAGGCAACATGAGAATTTTAAAGTGAGCCTGGTGCTTTTAACAGTGCTAATCATCCCTTTAAAAGAAGGGAGAGGGATGACAATGAGAATTGGAAGTTGGCCTGGAACTCACATTGGTTTCTCCACGACCCCAATTTTGTTCTTCACCAAAAAATTCAGCTTCAATTTCTCGTTTGATCTTCAGAACATCATCTGGGACTTCAACAGCCTGCAGAAAAAAACAAGTATATGAAGAACACTGCTCAAACATGATAACAAAATTAGACAATCCAACAGCTCAAACAAAAACTTGAAGATCCAGCTTTCTCCCCTATGACCTATAAGTATGACGGTATATGCCAAAAAGGAAAAAAAAAAACACATTAAGAATAATTATGACACGTGGAATACAAGAGAAAGGGAAGGGGGGGGGGGGGGGCAATTTTCTTGTCTGCCACATTTTGGAACTGATAGGAAGACCACCACTGTTTGACCCTGTCTACAAACCCTTCCGATTTTAACCACATATTCTTGAATTCTTGTCTGCCACATCTAGCTACACAAAAACAGCTAGAATGACATGGGAACATTGGTAGCATGGGAGTTTGGAGGAATTGATCCATTCATTCATAGCAACCAAAAGAAAAGGCAGTGAAGGGGAAAAAAATCTACCACACCCTCCTTCCATACTGTTGCTCCTCTAATCTATTTTGAGATGTTATAAGACAGTGCACTTTAAAAAGTAAATTGACACATTTTTAATAACTCTCCTAACTTACTCGTTAGTTTAAAAATCGATACACCTTTTTTTTATGAATAAAATTTATTGAGACAAGTAACAAGGCAAGGCCAAGTAAGCAGGAAGTATACAAAAACTGAACCAAAAATCAATACACCTTTTAGGTTTACTTTGTTTGGATCTATACTAAAGAGGGCAGTTTTGTAAAATTTATTTGAAAGACAATGGACTCGATGATGTTTCAGGACATGAGGGTAACACTATTGTCTCCTCTGATAAATGAGTGGTACCCAACAAAATAACACATTTTGAGCATCAAAAGAATGGAATTAATTTATTACCTCCCTATGCTGTAACAGCTGGTCACGGGTGTACCGCACACGCTCATGACCCTCAAACCGCAAGTCTCCAGTCTACAAGAACAAAACAAGTAAAGAGTCAAAAAGCTTCAACCTTACAATAATCCACAAGTCAGCATAGAATATAAATTACCTGTAAAGTAGTGCAAGGTTAAAGAAAGGAATAAATTGCATGGTATACATTGAAACACTAAATTTATGCATAGACATCACTGCTACAAGCATCTCAATCACTTGCCTCGCTACCAAGTATATGCTCAATTTTTTTTTTAATAAGTGACACTCAAAAAATCAACAGATTGCTAAGCCTTATCCCAAGGCAAGAACGATCTAAATACAATCAAATTCTGGTTAGTTTGCTCAACCACTTACAAAAGAGAGAACCAACAACCATAAGGATAATGACTAATTATATGAGAACAGAGTGCATACAAAAGTGCACCCGATTCTCTTATCCTAAAATAAACTTGCCTTGTTACATCAAAACCCCCTATAATGGAGTTCCTGTGTTTGTAGGTCCTTTGTGGGCAACATGGAATTCACAGCATGCCCACCTAAAGCCTACATCTTGCTGTACGTCCATATTTACAGCAGGAACACATACTGAGTGGCCCACCAAGAATTAGGACATTTATGCGTAACTATTACACTGCATTAACCCCTTTAGTGAAGGCATCAACATCAAAAACTGCGAGAGATGCAAAAAGCATGCCCGGTTTAGTTTAGGCCTATTCCTAATCCTAAAACCCATTTTGATGCTTAAACGACATTCTCCCATTAACTAATTAATATCGAGTCATCGACTGAAAAAAACAAGAAGAATAAGAAGATAAGATACTAAAAGTGATACTTGGCCATGCGTTTTTTAAGTGCCCTTCTCGCTTTTGAAAGCAAAGCTTTATACATTTTAGACTCGTAAAAGCAAAAAGGGACTTATAAATGCCAACCAAACAGTACCAAAAGCAGCGGCGTTTATTCACACAGTCACATAAACAAAGACGGAGTCTACAGATGGAAAAAAAAAAAGGTTAACAACACCGACCCCAAAGTTTTTTTTTTTTCAAAATTAATCATATCCATGTGAACCTTCAAAATTTGCATAAGATCCAGATAAAACGTATATAATTCTTCTTACACCGACGAAAAGATCCAAAATTTTGACGCACGCCTATCCATCCCAGCACAGAACTGAATTCAAACAGCAAAAACATTTTATTTCTCAATACAAATTTCGCCACCAAAGTAAAAGAAGGGCAAATCATATCCAGAAACATCCAAATCCAATAAGAAACAGTAACAACTCATGTAAAATCAAAACCCAGTACAATGAAAAAGCAGATCCAAATAAAAACAGGAGCTGAGATTGGGTGTAGACCTTCAGGGAGAAAGGAGAAGGAGCGCCGCCATGAGCACGGAGGATAGAGAGATCGGAGGAAAAGGAACCGAAAGCAGGGGCAGAATTGGAAGAGGAAGAAGGACCAAGGAGTCTGCCGCCGCGACCGCCACCAGGTCTCAAGCTCAGCACCGTCGGATCAGCCTGCTGCATACCTCGGATCTTTCGCTCAGATAAAATATGAAGACAATCTCAGCCGCCTGATTCAGACCTCGAAGAAGAAAGCGAAGGAGATTCAGCTGGGCGATACGCTGAATCAGAAGATATATATATATATATATATATATCAAATGGAGATAGAGATAGAGAAGGAAAGAGAAGTTTCTTATATGTATTGTGAGAGATAGAGAGCTGCTTGGGTTCTCTCTCGGCGCGAGAGAGCCAAGAAGAGAAGAGAAGAGAAGGGAAGGCGATGGAGAGGGAAAACAAACCCTTCTTAAAGGTGAGTGTGTTTGGGTTGGATTCCGTTTCTATTGTTCTTTTCTTTTTTCTTCCCTTTCGTCCTTATTTTGTAGATGACGTATTTACCCTTGCTCTTAATCTTTTACTTTTTTTTTCTCGCTAGTGCATCAGAGAAAGTGCTGCAGTAACGGGGTTTGTAATCCGATGTGATATGTTATATATATTATAATAAAAATAATTTTATAATTTAATATATCATATCAAATTATATTAATTTATAAATTAATTTTTATAATATGTCTTTACGATATATATTCAATATATAAAGAAAACTTAAATGTTTCTATATAGTCATGCATTTTTTTTCTTGATATATTTATCGAAATCTCTATATTTTAGAAATCTGAAGATAACAAATGAATTGATGATGAAAAATACTTCCTCCCTCCCCTGTTTGAAAGATTATTACAGGTTAAAACGATAGAGAGCTGCTTGGGTTCTCTCTCGGCGCGAGAGAGCCAAGAAGAGAAGAGAAGGGAAGGCGATGGAGAGGGAAAACAAACCCTTCTTAAAGGTGAGTGTGTTTGGGTTGGATTCCGTTTCTATTGTTCTTTTCTTTTTTCTTCCCTTTCGTCCTTATTTTGTAGATGACGTATTTACCCTTGCTCTTAATCTTTTACTTTTTTTTTCTCGCTAGTGCATCAGAGAAAGTGCTGCAGTAACGGGGTTTGTAATCCGATGTGATATGTTATATATATTATAATAAAAATAATTTTATAATTTAATATACCATATCAAATTATATTAATTTATAAATTAATTTTTATAATATGTCTTTACGATATATATTCAATATATAAAGAAAACTTAAATGTTTCTATATAGTCATGCATTTTTTTCTTGATATATTTATCGAAATCTCTATATTTTAGAAATCATGAAGATAACAAATGAATTGATGATGAAAAATACTTCCTCCCTCCCCTGTTTGAAAGATTATTACAGGTTAAAACTCTTGATACTAATAATAATCAAAATCAAAATTAAAATTAAAATTTAAAACTAATTCCCTGTATCAACATAATAGATCATTATAACGCTTAAGTTCTTGTAATTTTTTAAGACTTAGAAATTACCATGTTCAATTTATTGTAACTTTTACAACTTGTCTTAAATCTCAAAGTTCACGGACAAAGATGGAATGGAATAACTCCATTGTACCTAGGCTTGTACAGAAACCAATGGAATCGACCGTTGCCTATGTGGACCGGCTGTCAGAGTCTAAAATCGGCCAAAACCGATAGAGAACTGGTCGGCTGGCGATATAAAAATAAGGAAACCGATGCCAACTAGTTCAATTTCGATCTGAACCAAACTCAAACTGCTAAACCGGCCGATTATATATATATATTATATTATACGTATATAAAACGATGTCGTTTCACTTATGAAAAAAAATTAGATGAAACGACATCATTTAGCTTTTTAGCCAAAATGCATTGTTTTATTCTGAGATTAATAACCTTCATTCTTCTTCTTCTCATGTCTTCTTCTTTCCTCTGGTTTTCTCCTCTGCAGGTTCACTTCTTCCCACCAACGATCGGGTCTGCCGCTCCCCTCCTCTTTCATAGAGACGCCAACGGAAGACCGACGAACTACACCAATTTACATCGAGATCGAGGCTATTGGTTCCCCCCCCCCCCCATCCCCCAATTGGCCGATTCTAAGTCTCTCCAAAACTCGTCGGTGTGGCATTAGTTTTGCATCGAAACCGCACCGACCATATTGATTTTCAACCCTAATTGTACTTGTCCAACACCATAAAACTTCAACCTTTTATAATCTTTAGATATTGAGGATAAAAGATTGTTCTTCCACCGTAAATCCGTTAAAACTACTAATGGAAAGGCATATTGTCAACACGCGACTTAGTGTTGTATATGGATGTCACATGTTTAAAGAAGAATAAAAATAAAAATAAAGTTATTGTGATTGAAAAAGCATATGTCATTTTTTAAAAGAAATCAAATCTGAAAATAATAAAACACAATAATATAATTCCAAAAACATGAAAAAAAAAAAACAAGCCAACAAAATAAAAATAAAGAGAAAAAAAATTAAAAATGGAAATACAGGTAAAAACCCTAAAAATCCAAAACTTTAGAAAAATAGAAATGAACATTAGAGAGAGAGAGAGAGAGAGAGAGAGAGTATAAGAACAAAGAATTTTAAAAAATGAGGGTGGGGAGGGACTACCCCTAAGGTGGGGGTGGAGGAGACCTTTGGTGCCACCATGAAAGGAACAACAAATGGGTCTCTTAACACCCTCTCATTGCATGAATAGTCGAGAAAAAGACGAAATACATTCATGACAATAATTATAAGGTGAGGATTCTCATTCTCTCTACCCATAAAGGTGATGTTGTTCATTCAAGTGGAACTCACATACGGTTGCACCACTATTAAAGGTGGTTTGGATAATTAAATACTGTCAATTCATCTCATCTCATCTCATCATTATAAAATTTTCTAATTTTTAAATAAAATATAATAAAAAATTTAATTTTTTCAAATTTTAAAACAAAAATAATATTATAATAATATTTTTCATCTCATCTCCCCTTATAATTTAACTTACTATCCAAACCTCTTCCAAATCTCCACCATCTAGTCACAATGAATAAGGGCAAAACTCTTCCACAGGTGGTACAGCCATCTTGTAAGCTATCAGAGACTCTTGTATATAAAAGGATTAAAAAGTCATATTTGAAAACCCGAAGATCTTTTTGTCTTGACCCTTGAAGGCTACATTATGGACCAATTTTTTTTAATGGGGATCTTTTTATTGGCTCTAAACATTTTTCAATTCCAAATAACTATTAAATTGCCCGATATGAGAGATTTACGTAACATAAATTGTAGATTAAACTTCTAAGATATTTAGTTTTAAAGCAACACGCAATGAAATATATGAGATATTTAAATTATGAGAAATACTTTAATGATAAAAAGATTTTATAAAATTAAATTTATAAACTGATATATTTGATATGATATATTTAGATTATAAAATTATTTTTATTGTAAAATAGATCTAACGTATTATATTATATATATTTAATTTTTTAAAATATTTTTATAGTTGTATCATTTCTAGTAATTATTTGTGACTTTAAAAAAAAAAAACTATGCCTCTTTATCGGGAAATGTTATGCATTTCGAGTTGAGTTTTGTAATTGCAATTTCCTAACTTACCAATATCCTCCTCACCTTGGCTTGACAAGCAGACGAGGAGAATATTGGTATTTCATCACCAACACTAAAAAGATTTTCAAAAATCTCATCTGTTTCCTCACGAAAGTAGGACTTTTCCCAAAAATACCAAAAGTTGCCGAGGCGTTTCCAACTCCTTTGCCCTAACTCTTACCTGTTACCGGCTATGGGCCCCACACGTTCTCTGACGGTCAGCCTCAGCTGGCCGAATCTGATCGAACGACAGCAAATCCCTCTACCCACACGTGTCGGTCGACTTCGGCTTTCGGTCTTTTCTGCAGCCCCACTCCTCCGCCCTAACTGGGAATGGCAGGGGTTTGGACTACACGATCGTGCCACGTACACCCTTACGTCACCTTCCATTGTCGTTTTGTCTCTCTCTTTTCTTTTTTTTAAGTATCATACTTGAGATATTATAAATTTTATAATTAAACAAACAGATATGCCATCTGTTAAAATAAAAGATAAATTAAATAAGTATTTATTGTAAAAAATTATATTTATCATTTTCTAAATATTTTCAACGTGACATTAATTAATTGATCCACAAATAAAATATAGTATATAGATTTTAATAATTTAACATCACATCATAAAATAGTTCTTGAAATAATAAGAACATAATGGTTAAAAAATGGTAAGTAATATCAGTCATTTATTATATTGATAATGTGTCATCAATCACGTAATTAGCTCTTTGCCATTTCAACTCAAAAGAAGGATTCTACAATATAATAAGAATAATACTACGTATAGTTATTGAGTGTATAAATATAGTTAAGTCATTTTAAAAAAATAAAATTTATTATTAAAAAAATTAATTTTTTTTACGTGAGTTTCTTATTTATTATTTTTTTTAAAATAATTATACAATATTTACATACTCACAAATCACAACTATAACTATTATTTCTCTATAATAAATGATTGATATTACTTACCTCATGTAAGTGATGACATTTTTCACATCAATCATTTATTCTCATCAATCACTTATATTAGCTTTTTGCCAAATCGACCATGTGATTGGTATTAACGCCAAATTTGAGATTATGTTTTCGTGTTGGTTTGTGAGTCTAAATCCGTGCTTTATTAGTATATGGTTTTATATTTAGGGAATGTTTGGTAATGTATTTTATCTCATTTTATTTTATCTTATTTTATTTTTAAACATAGCTTAAATATAAATACTTTTAAACTAATCATTGCAACTTTTTCAAGCTAATTATTATAACTTTTTCAAACTTTCAAACAAAATATAAAAAATAATTCAACTTTTTCTAATTCTAAAAATAAATGTAATATTAAAAAATTATATTATAACAATATTTTAACTTTATAATATTTTTATTCAACATTTTATTTTTTATTTTCCAAAACCTCATAAAATATCATAATTCAAACTCTTTTACTACTATTCACAAACTATTTTATACTATTAATATATTTCTCATCTCATCTAATTTCTTATGCATCCCCTCAAAATATTTTTCAGTGTAAACATGAAGAACGGAATAGAATCAAACTAATCTAACTAGAGGGCAACTAATAACAAAAAGCTTGATTTGGAGATTGAGGCCATGTTTGATTTACTAAAAAATGTTTAAAATATTTGAGAATCTTTTGAAATGAGATTTTGAAAAAGAAGAGAGAAATTTTTGAATAAATTCGTATCGAAAATAAGTATTGTGATGCCAAGTCCAACCTAAACAAACAGAGAATCATAAGAAGAGAGTCTCATAAAAGCTTCACATGACAATAACATTTTGGAAAGTGAAAATATTGGAACAACCTACCCATAGGTAGCCCAAGAGATAAGGGTGAATTAGTGTCCATGAGCCTCATGTCATAGGTTCGATTTTTTCTGAAATCAAAATGAGATTTAAAAAGAGGCCATGGTGGTGGGTTGTTGTGTTAGTCTTCCTAAGAGTTTGGATTCCATGTGTGAGTTCTAAAGGAAAATGTGTGAAGTATCAATGGGGCTGGGCAAATGACCCATGCAAAGCTCTACCAACCCTAATTTTGAAAATATTAGCCGTAAAAGATAGTTGGAATTACACGTCAAAACGTAGGACTGAGCTCTGACTCTGGCGGAGTAGTCCGACTCGGGTCAGAGGCCAAAATGTGCTCCGACTTCGACTTCAATCAGAGCTCGGAGCACGGAGCTCAAAGCCCAACTTGGAGCAACGCACAAGAT